>PVJC01026869.1:0-23678 GCA_004026665.1 Murina feae
TATTGAATGTTCTTGTGCCTGGAGTGTTTCTACACACATACCTTGTGAACCCCACCCACATCCTGGAGGTTGGGATGTTATACTCACCAGAGTGAGCAGCACAGAGCTAAGAAGTGGTGGAACCACCTTTGGCGTTGGCTTCCTCCTCCTCACCCCCTGTGTATGGAGGAGTCTTAGCCTTCCTTATCAAGAAGAAAGACACACAGATGGTAGACTCCCAGGGCATTTGTGTGACTGACTGCAGAAATGACGAACATTTTCCTTTGCGGGTCTCCATAAAATGACCAACACATGGTCCAAAATGAACTGGCAGTGAGTAAAAAGCAATGTACTCCAAATTAAACAGTCTTCTCACGACACCACGGTATGTGGGTGTAAGGGAGTTGTGATATGACTGCCCCCATTCGTTTTCCTCTCTGTCTTAATAAGAACACCATCATTTTACTCTGACCATCCATATGCCCAGCTAAGAACAATATTTCTGCACCTCGCTAGTAGCTATGAATGACCATATGGATAAATTCTAGCCAATAATATGCAAGGATATGACTTCTGAGATGGCTCTTTTAAAGGGTGCCAAACAGTTGGCAACGGCCCCTTTTAGCCCATTCCCCCTTCTTCCTGCTTCCGGTATGGAATGTAAATACAATGGCTGGAGCTCCAGCAGCCACCCTATACCATTAGGTAACCTTAAGAAAGCAAGTTTTTTATTACACCATGGATCCACCATACCAGCCCTGGATTGCTTATCTCTGAACGTCTTTTACCAATAAGAGAAATAAACTATTTATTTACAACCTCGATTACTAGGAAGTAAATGCAATTCCTAAGTGATACATCAATGGCTCTCAAACGCTAGCAAACTTCAGCATCATGTGAGGACCTTATTGAACATTATTCTCATTTTCATCCTTCTGCATCTGAAAAGGAGCCCAGAATTCTGCATTTTTTAAAAAAAAATATATTTTATTTCAGAGAGGAAGGGAGAGGGAGAGAGAGTTAGAAACATCAATGATGAGAGAGAGTCATTGATTGGCTGCTTCCTGCACACCCCCTACTGGGGATCGAGCACACACCCCGAGCATGGGCCCTTGACCAGAATCGAACCAGGGACCCTTTGGTCCACAAGCTGATGCTCTATCCATTGAGTCAAACCAGCTAGGGCCAGAATTCTGCATTTTTAATAACACCTCACATCACACGAGGAGAAACATTGCTTGGAGGGGAAAGCAAACGTGACTCCACAGGGTTAAAGGTAGGACTCCTAGAGTGTAATCTCCAGTGCGGGCTGGCACATTCAGAAGGTTTCAAAAGAGCCCATCGTAACCCACACACCGACTAGAAGATGGGCCTTTATTTCACAGTCTCCCTCCCCTGTACTGTGAGAAGTTTGGAACCTTGGTTAATCTACTTCTATTAGGGGAGGCGATATCTAGAATTTGCCTGAGGTCTCAGAAGGCAGGTGCTGCACAGAAAGGAGAGATGCTGCCTGAATTTGCAGCACGTGGTGGCTTTTATGAAATGTGCACATTGGTTCCCAAACGGGCACCTGGAGAACAATCAGGCAGCACTGCAGCTATGAGCCATGGTGATGGGCTGTTGGGGGGCCCGTTTGCTCATTTCGCCCCTACTTGCCAGACTTTCATTCCCCAAGCAATAGGAGCAAAGTGCTACTAGGTGGCATCGAAGCGGTAAAATCCGACCAAGTTGGGCTCCTTTCCGTTTCTCCAGGAGACCCACATTCTGATCTTAATGCGTTTACTCAGGAAGTAATTTAGGATATCCAAAATCCAGTGCCTCAACAATGTCTCCATCATGCTTAAACTCCCAGAGGATTAGGAGAAAGAACCTGAAAGAGAAGCTCATTTGGGGTATTTTCAAAGAGGAGTGTTTCAAACGCTCCCCTCCCCCATGCACATACTTTTCTGCTTGCATCCGACGACTAATTCAATAGCAAACTGTTAGATGTGGGTTCAAAATATATCCTGATTCCAGTCACCGCCCCGCTGCTTCACAACCCATCTACGGCTAAGTGCTCGCACAGGACTGTGGCCATGCTGCTCTGGGTGTTGGCTTTCACCTTTGTGTCCCATAGTTGATTCCATACTCAGCAGCAAGAACAAGAACAACCCCATTTGACTATAACCCAAGTCATGTCGCTGTTCTCAAACCCCTTGATGACTTCCCATCCTCCTCTGATTCAAAGCCAAAGTCCTTCCAATGACCTTGCTCCCTTAAGACCTGGCTGACCACATCACCTTCTATCATCTCTGGTCCAGTTCTGCTGACAGTGGGCTCCCTACTGTCCTCTCACATCAGAGCCTTTGCATTTGCATTCCCTTTGCTGGGAACATTCTTCCCCAGATATTTACGTCATGTCCATGGTCACTGCATCCAATCTTTGCTCAAAGGCCACCTTGTCAGACAGGTCTTCCTTAACTAATAAATTACACTCATCTCGTACTCTCTAGACCCGTGCTTCTCAACCAGGGACTACTGTTGACCCCCAAGGGATATTTGAAAATGTATGAAGACATTTTTAGTTGTCACAACCATGTGTGTGTGTGTGTGTGTGTGTGTGTGTGTGTGTGTGTGTGTGTGTATGCTATTGGCATATAGAGGGTCAAGGCCATGGCTATTGTTAAACCTCCTACGATGCATAGTACAGCTCCCATAGTAAAAAATGCTCTGAACCAAAATGTCAATAGTGCTGGAAAACATTTAACCTGCTTTTTTTTCAATGAAATTAACCAGTTGCTGATGCGCAATCTACTTGTTCATTGTCTCTTTCTTTTCTCTAGAATGTGAATGCCTGGGACTTTGTTCACCATATACTCCCAGAAGCGGGTCTCATATGTAGTAGGTGCTCAACAAATGCTGTTGAATGAATGCACGCTCTATTCAAATCTAATTTTTCCAACTTCCTGGTTTAACAAAGGACTTGGATAGGGACATGAAGCAAGAGAATACACAGGTGAGGTGTCAGGAGGAAACGAAGTAAAACTCATGCAATGTTCCTTTCAGTCCATCAAAGCACTTGCTTTTCCACCAAAGATTACTGGTATAGGGTGGATGGAGAAGATTCCAAGAGAAGGATGAATGGACTGAATAACTGACAATAGAGTTTCTTTAAGAGGAAGGAATACAAACAACACTCATTTGGTCCTGCCGGTGTGGCTCAGTGGTTGAGTGTTGACCCATGCACCAAGAGGTCATCAGTTCAATTTTCAGTTAGGGCACATGCCAGGTTGTAGGCTCAGTCCCCAGTAGGTGGCATGTAGAAGGCAGCTGATCTATGTTGAGTCTCTTCCATTGATGTTTCTCTTTCTTTCTCCTGTTCCTTAAACCTGCTCTCTTTCTCACATGCTCTCTCCAAACCTTTCAGTTTTTAAAATTTTCATTTAGAATATTAAAGCTCAAAGTTTACTTAGAATGTATTTTCCATTAGTTTGGAGCATTATTTGACAGCTATTTATTCCAAACTGGCTTATAGAAAAGGCCCCAGAAATGGAAGATAGTGGAGTTTAAGTATTTTTCTTTTAAGCTACAATTACATAAAGACTCCCCATTCCAATTTTACCAAAACATTCTTTGCAGAATGTCTGTACATTCACATATATGCCCTGCTAAAAATTTCCCAACAGTTGCTTACTCTTTTTGGTAACAGTTTCAATATTGTCATCAGACAAAATACACACATACATGTATGAAAAAAGCAGGATGGCAATTTCCTACATTGGTTAATTTTGGAGCCTGGAGTCACACTGTTTGGGGCTGAATACTGAATGGAACACTTACCATTGGTCCACAGTTGTGCAAGTTACTTTATCTCTTATAGAGTTAACTAGGGGCCCAGTGCACGAGATTCATGCACTGGGGGGGGGGGGTCCCTCAGCCCAGCCTGCCCCCTTTCACATACTGGGAGTCCTCAGGGGGTGTCCTACTGATGGCTTAGGCCCATGCCCTACTCCCCTTAGGGAGCAGGCCTAAGCCCCAGTCTGGCCTCCCTTTGTGGGAGGCGACCAGGCTAATCAGGGGAAGCCACCAGCCCCATCACTCCACTTGCTGCAGCCACTGCCAGTCACCACAGCCACCAAGGTGTTTTCATCAACACGGACTCCAGTCCCTTCATCATGAAAAAATGACAACTTTCTTTAGGTATTTTCAAGATGTGTGTTTCATAGGATATGACACTTCTTTCTTTCTTTTTTTTTTATCCTCACCGGAGGATATGTTTCCATTGATTTTTAGAGAATGTGTAAGAGAAGGGAAAAACAGACAGAAACATCAAAGTGAGAGGAAAACTTTGATTGGTTGCCTCCTGCATATGCCCTGACCTGGGCCCCAGCCAGGGAGGAGCCTGCAACCTAGGTACATGCCCTTGATCAGAATTGAACCCAGACCCTGCAGTTAGCAGGCTGAGACATTAAGCACTGAGCCAAATGAGCTAGTGCAGGATATGACATTTCTTAGCCCTCCAGCAGTGGACCTTCATTTTTTTCTCCAGGAGTATGGTGGAAAAACACTAGATCGCCTTTTTGGATTCTTATTACCCAAGTTACTAAGAAAATTACCAGTGGCATACAGGGAGCTTAGCCAATGAGTGGCAAGAAAAGGTGTTTCCTCTGTAGTTCACTCCACTCACTGGCTCCATCCCTGCCCCTCCAATTCCAGCTCCACCCTTGCCCAGGTCTGTAACCTCTGGCCGAGGATGCAGGCCTGGGCAGGGGACCCCCAGACCCCTGCGATCACTGGCTCTGCCCCTGCCGGGGCCTGCAGTCTCTGCCTGAGGCTGCAGGCCTGGGCAGAAGACCCCTAACCCCCTCCAATAGCTGGCTTCACAGAGCCCAGGCCCCTGCCATTGCCGGCTCTGCCCTTGCCCCACTGTAGCCTCTGGCCAAGGCTACAGGCCTGGGCAGAGGATCCCCAGAACCCTGCATTGCCAGCTCCGCCCATGCCCAGACCCCTATGATTGCAGGCTCCGCCCCTGCCCCTCTGATTATTGGCTCTGCCCCTGCTGGGGGGGCCTCGAGATTGCTGGCTCCACCCCTGCCCCACTGCAGCCTCTGGCAAGGCTACAGGCCTGGACAGGAGACCCTCAGACCCCTGCCATTGCTGGCTCCACACTTAAGCCTCTGGCCAAGGCTGCAAGCCTGGGCAGGGGACCACCAGACACCTGCTTTGCCGGCTCCACCGGTGCCCAGACCCCTGCAATTGCAGGCTCCGCCCTTGCCTCTCTGATCACTGGCTCTGCAGAGCCCAGGTCCCTGTCATCTCCGACCTTGCCACTGCCCAGGCCTGAGGCCTCTGGCCCAGGCCTTATGCCTGGGTAGGGCACCTTCATGCCCCTCTGATCACCGACTCTTCCCCTGCCCCCTCTGATCACCAGCTCTGCCCTTGCCCATGCCTGAGGTCTCTTTCAAAGGCCTCTGGCCTGGGCAGGAGAACCCCAGTCCCCTCTGATAATCTGTTCTGCCCCTCGGCCCCCCCGCCTATCCTATCAGTGACAGGGCTGAGCCAGACTGGGTGCTGCCATCTTGTGGCTATGGGGGCGGCCATCTTTGTGACAGAGTGATGCCTAATTTGCATATTACTCTTTTATTAGATAGGATATTTCCATCTGTAAATGGGGACAATAATACAGGGGTGGGCAAAAGTAGTTTTATAGTTGTGAGTATGCAAAATAATATAATCATAACTTGCATGGCTTTTTCCATATGAATAACTATCCGTCTACTTTTGCCAACCCCTATATTTACCTTGAAGCAATGCTAAGGCTCAGATGGTATCATGTAACTAGTACAGAGACAGGTACACAGTAAAGGCTCTGTATTTCTTTGCTTTCAAGCATTCTATTGTATAATCATAAATGCCTATGTCATGGACTGAATTGTGTCCTCCTCCACTGAAAATTTATATGTTAAAGCACTAACCCCCAATGTCATTGTATTTTGAGATAGAGACTTCTAGAAAGTAATTAAAGTTAAATGAGATTGTAAGGGTGGGGTTATAATTAGAAAGGATTAAGCTCCTTGCAAGAAGAGGAAGAGACAGCAGAAGTGCACATGCACAGTGAAGATGCAGTAAGAAGGTGGCTGTCTGCAAGCCAAGAAGAGAGTCCTCATCAGAAACCAACCCTGCTGGCACCTAGATCTTGGACTTCCAGCTTCCAGAACTATAAGGAAAGAAATGTCTGTTGTTTAAGCAACCCACTCTATGCTATTTTGTTATTGCAGCCAGAGCAGACTAAAGCAGTCTACTATAATGGTATGCAAGGAACTGTGAGTGCTTATGGGGAAAGGCCCCACATATGAATAAGAAACTACCCCTAGGTGAAGGGGGTTATATTTCAGTAGAGTGTATAAAACAAGTAGGTAAATGACTATAATGCAAAGTTAATGCAAAAGCCACTAGAGGCAGACAAAAATCTACAAGGTTCAAGAAACAATAGATTAAATTCCTAAGTCTGTAGCATTTGCCAATTTCAATGGTGTAAATAATCCTAACATGGCTGATTTCAAGCTACCAACATGACGTCACTACATGTGGGGTTGGGAAGAGGTGCACAGTAGCATGGTACTACATAGTGGTTTCACCATAGGGACTGAACCGATGACATGACCTCAAGAGCATAGATAATAGTGAAATAGGGGAAAGGAACTATAAAGTGGTGAGTTTTGATTATGTATTACCTTTGTTTTTAACATAATTTAATTACAAGTTTATATAATTAAGTTTTTAAAATGGCTACATTTAACAACTGGCTGACAAAACACCTAAAAACTGACCAAGTGGATCTGGTGATACTGTCTGAGCCAGTTACAGCACATCACTGACAGAAACTTATAAAGTCAGTTTCTTTGGCAAACTTTCTTTGCACAGGTAACAAGGAAAGAATAGAAGAGCTGTAAACACCTCAAGATTGTTGGCAAAGGGTATGATGACAACTATCTGTTGTCTATTCTGCCTCAGATGGTTCTTGCAAATAGAACTTCTTGTAAGAAAGCCAAGTTATGTACCTCAGCTGACATGTACCTCAAAATATTTACAGTTTTCTGTCTCCTAGTCTTTTCCATATCCCCTCCCTCTTTCCCCTCAGAATTTTGCCCTTCCTTTAATTTTTTTTTTGTGTGCAAGTGGGGGCATTAATCCTCACCCAAGGATATTTTTTCCATTGCTTTTTCAGAGAGAGTAGAAAGGAGAAAGGAAGGGGAAGAGAGACACAGGAAAGAGAAAGACAAACACCAATGTGAGAGAGACACATTGATTGGTTCCCTCCTGTATGTGCCCTGACCAGGGTCAAACCTGCAACCCAGGAACCCGCCCTTGACCGGGAATCGAACTTCAGACCCTTTGGTGTTCAGGCCAATGCTCTAACCACTGAGAAACCACAGCCAGGGCTGCCCTTTATTTACATATCTTTTCCTTTCTTCCCTTCTTGTTTCCTTTTAAATCCCTAGGTATAAAACAGACTGAAAACAAAACCAAACCAAACCACACACATTAAAAAGCATGTATGTATTGGCTGATTTGTCTTCTAAAGTCAAAAAGAATGTGAGCTGAACATAACAACAACAAAACCCCCCACCTCAAACCTAAATAAAACCTTTTTTTTTTTTTTAAGCCAGCATGTGATCAGCCAACTGTACTCTAGTAGGTGAGTGGTTTCTTATTTACAAAATGGGGGGGAAAATCCTCCATTTCTGAAATATTTATGTAAACATCAATTATGTTAATAATTGCCTACAATGTAGGAAAAAGAAGCTGCATTTGTTGTTTAATGTTTGAATCTTGACGATGACAAATGCTAAGTCTGCAACTTTGGCCGAGTTACCTAACTTCTCTGGGCATCAGTGTCATCATCTCTAAGATTAGAATAACTGCACTCATCTCACAGGGTTGTGAAGGTCAAAGGCGATGACAGAATGAAAACACACAGTTAACTGCAAAGCTGTACATACTAGTAATACTAGTAATATCAATATTATTAATGAAAGTAACAACATTGGAGATTAGAACTGCATTGGGCTGCTAGCAATAATATTCTAAGTATAGTGGTCTAGAGTTGATAGAGCATATTGTAAAAATCATCAAGCATCTGAGCTCTTTCCGTCACTCTGTACCACTATCCTAAGTGTTCGTGGCATCTGTGTTCAAAAATTACAAGATGGCTGCTGGAGCTCCAGCCATCATGTTCATGTTCCAGGCAAGAAGATGGGTAGGGCAAGGGGCAAAAGCCCTATCTCCCAGTTGGATCAATAACAGTTATAGAAATTTTCTGCAAGTACTATCCAACTTCTATTTATCAACACCTTGGCTAGACCTAGAGAAGCTGGAAAATATAATCTTTAGTTGAGCATATTGCTGCCCAGAATAAAATCAGGTTTTGTCTGCAAGAAAAGAGGAGACACCAGTATTAGGTGAACACCTAGCATTATGTGTCCCTAATAAATAGCTGAGTTTTGAAGTATCTCTTTCCTAGGTGAACTCCTTATGAATTTCCCAAATGGTTATCTTTCCTGTGTGTTAAGTCATTGTTTTTGATTCTATACTTCATATACAACATAAGTTAGTCCATCTCCCCCCTCCATTATTAGTGAGTACAGGCCCACAGTGTCATGTAAACCCGTTCTGAAAAAAGTTTAGAAAGCAGCAACAGAAGAAATCCTAGGACAAACTCAACTTTTTCACTGTCCAACGTGATGCATATGACAGATATGCTATGATTCCAAGAAGAACTCTTCATTAAATAGAGCTTGCTGATCACAGGACCCTGTGGGAAACCCATTCTAAAATACAAGCGATCTTTGTTCGGAACCAGTTCATTTAAGGCAGTTTCATTTTTTCACATTAAAATAACTGAAGGTGAGAATCCATGGAAAAGTATGGAAACAAAGGAGGTCACTTACATGTTCTGAAGTAAGGATTTCTGCCCACCACGGCCACTTTCAGCCTAGGTTACACTGCCTGCTCATTAAGTTGCGCATGTATCAAGGATACAATCGCAAGAGTTTAGTCTTCCTGTTCTGAGAGGCCAACAGATCAGTGCAGGTAATACCTTGGTCTGCAGGTTCAATGTTAGATATGGCCACAAAGCTCTGAATGTCCTATATTATGCGATTCCAGAGAAACAGATAGGAAGGAAGGTTTTGGTAGGATGCCACAGAAACAAACACCACCGAAATGCTACCAGCTTTGCACTACAGTTTTTGTTTTGTGTTTTTTTTTTTCTGAGAATTTTTTAAAATTTAGTTACATAAAGTATTACAAAGATTAATACAAATATCTCTTTTTTGTTTTTTTAAAGGCAGGATAGTTTTTTAAACATATATGTTTTTATTGATTTTAGAAAGGACGAAAGGAGACAGAAACATCAATGATGAGACAGAATCCTTGATGGCTGCCTCCTGCATCCCCCTTACTGGGGATCAGCCTGCAACCTAGGCAGGTGCCCTGACTGGAATCAAATCTGACCTGCTGGTTCACACATAGGTCGACACTCTATCACTGAGCTGCACTGGCAGAGCTACAGTTGTTTTTTAATTAAAAAATAGTAATTGCCCTTACCGGTTTGGCTTAGTGGGCAGAACATCAGCCTGGGGGCTGAAGGGTCCCAGGTTCGATTCCAGTCCAAGGGCATGTACCTTGGTTGCGAGCACATACCCAGAAGCGGGTGTGCAGGAGGCAGCCAATCGATGTTTCTCTCTCATCGATGTTCCTAACTCTCTATCCCTCTCCCTTCCTCTTTGTAAAAAACCAATAAAATATATATTTTTTAAAATAAAAAATAATAATTTTTCTTATTGTGATAAAATATATGTAAGATTTGCCACTTTAATCATTTCAAAGTGTACAATTCAATGGCATTAATTACATTCACAATGTTATGCAACCATCACCACTCTCTATTTCCAACCTTTCCATCACCCTAAACAGAAACTCCTCTTTAACTATTAAGCAGAAATTCCTCATCTCCCCTCCTCCAAGCTCCTGGGAATGTCTGATCTACTTCCTGTCCCTATGAATTAACTTAGTCAAGGCATTTCATCTAAGTGGAATCATACAAGTTTTTCCTTTTGTGTCAGCTTATTGCATTTAGCATAATGTTTTCAAGGCTCATTCCGCAGCATCTGTCAGTATTTCATTCCATTTTAAGGCTGAATAATGTTCCATTGCATGAATAGACCACACTTTGCTTATCTATTCATCTGCTTATGGACACTTGGGTTGTTTTCACCTTCACTATTGTAATGCTTCAATAAACACTGGTGTACAAGTATCTGAATCTGCTTTCAGTTCTTTTGGGTGTATACTTGGGAGCAGAATTGCTGGGTTATAAGGTAATTCTGTATTTAACCTTTTGAGGAACAAGCCTCACTGCTTCCCACAATGGCAACAGTGCTTACATTCCCATCAACAATGTACATTGTGAGGGGTCCAATTTCTTCACATCCTTGCCAATACTTGTTATTTTCCATTTAAAAATATTATAACCATCCTAGTAGGCGTGAAGTGGTATCATTGTTTTGATCTGTATTTCCCTAATGACTAGTGATGTTGAGCAACTTTTCATGTACTCATTGGCCATTTGCATATCCTCTTTGGAGAAATGTTTATTCAAGTCCTTTGCCCATTTAAAAATTGTGTTGGCTTTTATTCTATTGGTGGGTTGTATCAGTTCTTTATAAATTCTGTACATTAAACCCTTATCTACACCAGTTTTATTTCTCACTCACACTACATCTCTAATAAGGGTAGGCAGAGAGGTGATGGAAACTCTATAATGCTGTTTCCATATCAGCAGAGAAAAGTAAGGCTGAACAGAACACTAGCAATGAAACACTTTTATTTAGATGTGATACATGTGACTTCTGTGTACATTTCATTGGTTAAAGCAAGTCACATGGCCATGTCTAATATGCATGGAGCTGAGAATGTCTCATCTGCCACCCGCTCCCTGCGCCAGGAAGAAGAGGGAGCCCAGCATTTGTAGAATGAAGTGATATGTGACCAAGAGATTACCTTTTGTAAAGGGGAAGCACAGCTGGTTCTTGTCATTCAGGGTAGATATGCTCTGCAGAGTCACGGTGAACACTGAATTAGTGACTCCCGAGCCTTTGTTCCTAAAGGACATATGGGAATGGGTTCCCACCAGCCTCTGCTCACATTTTTATCAATGAATGAGTCCATGTCCCTGATTGATGTGTGTTTCTATTTAAGGACACCTTATGTAATATATATTGTTGATCTGTTAACATGAATCCACAGACAACAGCACTACAACTCACACTGACTGAAAACTAACGTATTTTCTCCATAAGGCATCTCACAGGCTTCTTGCCTTAGGAACACAGATAGCACTTCAGCACTAAGTTTGGGGACCATTTTAAAAGCACCCCCCCAAAAAAAGCACAAATGCAAAAAAAGGTTCTACGTAGGTGACAAAAGCACACTTGCTGATTGTATGAGAGATGGAATAAAAGGAGAACATCGTCTCGCTCCCCTCGGCTGGCAACATGCACATGGGGCCGTTCAACCTCCCTCCTCCCCATACATATCTGGGAATGTATTTGAAAATGCTGTGAATACTGATTTTGGGGGTTACAAACAAATTTTGACAGAAAGGTGAATTTGCTGATACTAGGATACTTGAAAAACGATGATTGGCTAGGTTACAGTGTATTTTCCCTGCTCGGGAGAAAGAGGCTGAGCCAGGACTTAAGTTTAGGTCTGATCTCAAAGCTCACGCTCTTTCCCACTTCACTGCACCGTCTCCATAAACCAGTCACAGGATTACCTCTGCCCTGAGCATTCCATGAATCAATGGCCAATGCAGTCACAGTTTATTCTTCAGGCTTGTGATTCCTGTTAAAACCTTGAATAATAAACAGGCTTAGAGTGGCTATTAATCATGAAAGACACATGGACTAGTTGCAATTCCAAAGAAGGTGGAAATCGCCCGCCTTATATGGAAACCTGTGCGCTCTGAATGTTCTGTGCATACACTATTCAGCAAGGGGCTTTGAGCTGGCTCGTGTGGACAGCTTCTCTTTCTCAGAGGTCCGAGCGAGAGAAGTGAATGTGCTCACGTTCACGCCTAAGAAAGGCCATGTGGTTCTTGAAGCAACTGCTTTAATTCCTGAGACCACAGTTTTAAATATTACTACTTCATTTTATTCTATTTTGGGTATTTATTTATTTTGTGATAAAACACACATAAACGTAAATAAAATTTACCACTTTATTTTTAAATGGTACTAAGAACATTGTTGGGCGACCATCACCACCATCCACCTCTAGCACACCTTCATCTTCCCAAAGTAAAACTCTATAGTCCTTGAACACTAGCTCCCCATCTCCTCTCCCCGTTCTCTTTCTGTCTCCGCGAATGTGACTAGCTGAGAGTGACTTTCATTACACTTTGGGACCAAATGTTCTGTGGTTAACACTTGTCTGAAACTATGGTGAAAATTAGTGGGGGAAGAATCAATCAGATGATATAGGTACACTTATATTTGAATCCTTTTATAAGCAACTTTCCTGAGACAATTAGGGAATGCAGGGAGCTGGCCCAGCCCTCAGGCTCTGGAGCAAACGAGAGGATTCGGGAACTCAGTCGGCCGTGTTTCCACGGAGAAGACCTGTGCGATAAATCGCCCCTGACAACGGGCAAGTTATTGCTCCCGCATTTTCAGCCTCGGGCATGAACTCAACATTTTACAGATCATATAATTCCCTTTATGCAGCACCTCTTCCTAGCCCATGACAGAGGCATCTGACTGCTTTTGAAGTGGCCTGAGACGTGACCAAGTGTATTAGTAATTGCCAGAGAGGAGAACTCAATATCAGCTGGGCTCAGACCAAATAGCAGGTCTCAGCAGGCCCTGTGCAGCACTGGCATTTCTGACGTGTAGTTTAAAACAACACTTACCCACGCTATTGGTCACATCCCAGATCCAGCAGATACCGTCATGTGCTCAGCCAGAGACCCTGTCCAACTCAGCAGCACCGTTAGTCCGGCCTCCGTGCGGATGAGCTCCTTTCCCTTCGCTGCCTTCAGCAGTCCTTACCCTTGTTTTACTTATTCTACCAAAAGCTCCTCTAAACCTCTTCTGGAAATATGCAAGAGATTCGTACTTAATTAATGGAATTAGTATTCAATACAATAAAATGCTTTATTTTAAGTGTATGCTTATTAACTAATGGCCTCACAAGCACATTTTAGATATTGAAAATAGAAGGAAAGAAAATGCATCTTTAAACATCTTATGGAATCTCTGACCATAATACATTGTTAGAATATGTGTTGTAGGGTTGTTTTGTTTTTGCATTGTATATGAATGCTTTTTTAATGTGATGATTAAACACATCATTGTTGATATAGCCATAGATAAAAGAAAAAACAAAAGGAAAAAAGTTTTAATTTACATGTACATTTTAAGGAAATGATATAAAAAATGGGATGTTTCAGAATTATTACTTATCTATGTTAAGTGAAGGATACAAAGACATGAAATTACCCTAAAATTATTACTACTGATATGATTTTGCTTTAAAGAGAAACTATCCAAAATTATACTTACGCCAGAGCAAATCTGAATTCAAAGTCAGGTAACGTGGCTCAGAATTATACTGAGATGCAGGTTACTGAGGGTGGGAGAGAAAATCTTTTGTAAGCAATCTAAGAATTGGCACTGAAATCTAAGAAATGGTACATCACATCAGGTCCCTGTCATACTTAGAAGAAGACAGGAACAGCAAATAACTGAATGCTTGTAAAAATTAATGAAGTGGGAAAGAAGGCATTAGGCCCAGCAGTGTGGAGGCCCTGAGGCTGGAGGGGGCCTGGGGTATTTGAAGAGGGGCAGGGGTCAGTGTGGCTGGATACTAGGAACTGGGAGTCATTCACTATAAGAATAGAAATGTGTTCTAGAGCTTTCCAATAAGTAAAGGAAAATGAAGAAAACTCAGAAAAGTTACTAAAAAATAGCAGTCAAGAAAATAGAAAAAAGCAGAGGAGAAAAGATGGCAAACAATAAAACCAGAAAAAGAGTGGTTATCATAATAAAAGTAAATACATCTACTCATCAATTAAAAGATAGATGATTAACTTGGATTAAAAAGGAAAACAATATCCATCATATGCTGCTTACTTAAAGTAAATATACAAGAAAAGGTTGAAATGAAGCAATAGAAAAGTGTAATCTTGCAGCTAATTCACCAAAGGAAAGCTAGTTTGCACTGTTAATATTGTACAAGCCAGAATTTAAGAAAATACAATTAGGAGAGATAAAAAGGAAAGCTGTAATTGGTTAATTGATCCCTGGTCATTTCAAAAATTACCAGTGACACAACTTGTTCATTACTTTGTAATAGTCACCAGTTCACTACTTATATTCCTAGGAAATGTTATGAATGCAGCTGTTCAGAAACTTTTTAAGAACCATAAAAAGGATTTTCATGTTCAGTTAAATGTAAAAAAAACCTCCACCAAAAACAAAACCATAAGAAGAGATGTTGAAAAAATGAGAGGAAAATTCTAAAAATATATTGTAATCATTCACTTAAAGACATCCATAGAAGAGAGGAAACCAAGATGGTGGCGGCATAGGTCAACACCAGAATTGCTGCTGGGCACAACTATTTCAAAACCACATCGAAAAGAAAAAATGGACACCACCCAGACCCATAGGAAGGCTGGCTGAGTGGAAATTCTACAACTAGAAAGAGACTGAGACACAGAGGAGGTGTGGAAATAAAGTGCAGAGGTATGGAGGCACGTGTGAAGGGGCTCACAGAAAGGGCTGACAGCATTTTATACTGGAGGGATGCACAAGCTCCTGATGGCTCTGAACTCCAGTTCCAGGTGAGTTTCTGGGGACTCAGAATCATACAGGGAGGAGCTGGACTGTCTGGCACCGTCTGGCACTGGGAGGATCTTCAGAGCGGCTTTCTCTCAGTGGTGCTAAGGGTCACTGTGACCCGGTGACTCTTAGGGCAGGGCTGAGAATTGGCCATAGCTGGTTGCTCCACCCTGTAGACTTCCCGAGACCCCGCCCCACCCAAGCTGCCCGAAGAGGCTTTTGCATATAAAAGGCTGGGAAGCCCCAGGCAGAAGCTAAAATAGCACCTCCTTAGAGTTCCAAGAGACTGTGTACCCAGTGGTCAGAGTGGGACCACCCAGTCTACAACTCCTTAAACTCATAAGGGACGCACTCAGGGGGCAGACTTAGCGCGCACCAAAGTCCCACTGAAGCAACTCTTGCCCCATAAGGGTGTCTCCAGCATATAAGTTCTCCCATCATAGACACAGCTGATTAAAGCCACTCTGTCAATGCAGGGAAGCAGCCAAAATGCAGAGACAAAGAATAAGGTCACAAATGACAGAAATGGAGGAAAACAAACAACTGGATATAGAGTTCAAAACCACGATTATAAGGCTTTTCAAGAATATTCTAGAGGCTGCCAATAAATTTAGTGAGACTCTCAAGGATATGAAAAAGGACCAGCTAGAAATTAAGCATACACTGACTGAAATAAAGAATAATATACAGAAATCCAATAGCAGATGAGAGGATCACAAGAATTAAGTCAAAGATATGAAATATGAAGAAGCAAAACTCACCTAGCCAGAAAAGCCAAAAGAAAAAAGAATCCAAAAATATGAAGATAGTGTAAGGAGTCTCTGGGACAACTTCAAGCATACCAACATCAGAATTATAGGGGTGCCAGAAGAAGAGAGAGAGAGCAAGATATTGAAAAGATATTTGAAGAAATAATGACAGAAAACTTCCCCTACCTGGTGAAAGAAATGGACTTGCAAGTCCAGGAAGCACAGAGAATCCCAAACAAAAGAAATCCAAGGAGGACCACACCAAGACACATCATAATTAAAATGCCAAGGGCAAAAGACAAGGAGAGAATCTTAAAAGCAGCAAGAGAAAAGCAGTCAGTTACCTACAAGGGGGCACCCACATGACTGTCAGCTGATTTCTCAACAGAAACTTTGCAGGCCAGAAGGGAGTGGCAAGAAATATTCAAAACAATGAATAGCAAGAACCTACAACCAAGATTACTTTACCCAGCAAAGCTATAATTCAGAATTGAAGGTCAGATAAAGTGCTTCACAGACAATAAAAAGCTAAAATAATTCAATCACCACCCAACCAGTATTATATGAAATGCTGAAAGGTATCCTTTGAGAAGAGGAAGAAGAAGAAAAAGTAAAGATAAAAAAATTATGAACAACAAATACATATCTATTAACAAGTGAACCTAAAAATCAAGCGAATAAAAAAAGTCTGATGAACATAAACTGGTGAATAGAATAGAATCAGGGGCATAGAAAGGGAGTGGAATGACAATTCACAGAGGGAAAGGGGTGTTGGGGGTGTGGGAAGAGACTGGACAAAAATTGTACACCTATGGATGAGGACAGTGGGGGGGGATAAGGGCAGTGGATGGGGTGGGAACTAGGGGGGCGGAAAGAGAAATAACTGTAATAATATGAACAATGAAGACTAAAAAAAAAAGACATCCATAAATAAAGCCTCAAAATATATAAGGCAGAAACAGAAGGAGAAACAAATCTATAAACAATCAGAGATGGTAAGATGTGTCTCAGGTATTGAAAGATCAAAAGGACAGAAATCCTGAAGGCTCTAGCGTAGTGCACATGCCCCACAGGGGAGCACTCTGAGTTTTAAGGGGGGTCAATTCAAGGATGAGTTATTAACAGTGAATATTTTGCACTTCTTATGGTTCTAGGGGCCTCATGTACAGTATATAAATATATATAAGTATATATTGTGACATATTTATACATTTCAGTTCTCTATTATGTTTTGAAACTTTGCTATTTTTTCATATCACTTCATATTTTATTTTTTAAAACAATTTCTTAATTATTTCTTCCTCAGTATTTCAACTGTCCTTTTGTTCTTTTATTTTTCCCTTTCATGGATGCCGTGTTCTTTGGAAGCTTGTTTAGAACAAATTAATGGCCTTTTAGGCTTCCTCCACGTGTATAGGAGTTCACTTTTTGAATAATAAGAATTATATGTTGTGTGGGGGGGCGCACCAGGATTTTAGAGATCCTTAGGTGGGGGATGGCCAAAAAAAAAAAGGTTGAAAACCACTGCTTTAGAGTCTATGAATAGCAATTGATGTTCATGAGCTCTATCACTTTTTTCCTAACAATTTGGGAACATTACTGTGTTTATTCTACTCCATACCAGGAAGAAAAGATTTCACATCCTTATTTTCCAAACAGGGAACAGAGCTAGAAAGCACTAAGAAACTTGGTCAAGGCCACTCAGATACACAGCTGTCTAACGGAGCTTTCTGACTCATGGCTCTTTCTGGACTTGGAAGCCCTCTTTTCTGTGATTCTCCAGATCCCATCCTTGGGTATTTGCCTCGGATGGTCTAAGGCAGCAGTTCTCAACTTGTGGGTTGTGACCCTTTTGGTGGTCGAACGACCCTTTCACAGGGGTCGCCTAAGACCATCCTGCATATCAGATATTTACATTACAATTCATAACAGTAGCAACATTACAGTTACGAAGTAGCAACGAAAATAATTGTATGGTTAAGTCACAACATGAGGAACTGTACTGAAAGTTCAGTACAGAAAGTTGAGAACCACTGGTCTAAGGGGAACAACAGTGAAGTAAATTAACTGTTTCCTAAATTCTGGCTCTATGTGACAATGTTCAAGTTATATACTTTTCCTGAGATTATTTTCTTAAATATCAAATACAAGGTTTAGTTTCAATAATTCCTACAGTCTTATTTCTATAGTTCCTCCCTCCTAATCTCTGAACAAGAGCTTCAGGCTTAGATCTCAGTTTTGGCCTTTCTAAGACAAGTGTTTTTACACCAGTTGGCTGTCCGATCAGTAATTATATCTAACTAGAGGTCTGGTGTACAAATTCATGCACCAGTGGGGTGCCTCAGCCTGGCCTGCAGGATCCAGCCAAAATCAGCTCTCTGACATCCCCCGAGGGGTCCTGGATTGCGAGAGGGTACAGGACAGGTCAGGGGACCCCATCAGTGCACAATTGGATCTGGGGAGGAATGTGGGAGGTTGGCCAGTGGGGGAGGGACCACGGGAGGGCTCCAGGGCATGCCTGGCCTGTGTCGCTCAGTCCTGAGTGGCTGGACCCCAGCAGCAAGCTAACCTACTGGTCAGAGCTTCTGCTCCCTGGTGGTGAGTGCATGTCATAGTGAGTGCTTGAGTGGCCTTAGCATGTCATTAGCATATTACACTTGGATTGGTTGAAAGGCCGACTGGACACTTAGCATGTTAGGCTTTTATTATATAGGATGTTTTTAACATGCCAGGTTCCGTATTAGTTGCCCTGTAAGGGGAACCTCTGCATTACTATCTTTGTGCTATGGAAGAGAAAGAATGACTTCACCAGGTAAAATAACTTGCTCCAATCACACCCACGGCCAAAGCGTGGCAGACCTGGGTCTGGTCTCCAGTGAGCCGATAACACAGCAAGGCTTTTAATCACTATGCTTCGGAAAGACCACCACGGGCCACGTTTCAGCAGAGCTGTTTCTCATGTCCTACTCACCACCCACAGGAATTCTTGCTTATCCACATTGGAATGGGGTCCAGGAGAGGATGGGTGCTTCAAAACCATGCACACCCTGCCAGTGTTTCCCAGTGGTTAGCGCATCGCCCAGTCCACCACAGGGTCTTGGGTTTCATTCCCGGTCAAGGGTATGTACCGCAATTGCAGTTTTGATCCCCAGCCCCAAATGGGGTGCTTACAGGACACAATCAACCGTTGTGTCTCTCTCACATCAATGTTTCTCTGTCTCTCTCTCCTTTCTTTTCCTCCAACTCCTCCTCCCTTGCACTTTCTCTAAAAAATCAGTGGAAAAAATATCATTGGGTGAGGATTAACAACAACAAAACAGACAGGCACAATACAACCTCAGGTTTACCCACAGAGCTTGACTTGACTCTCTTCCTCAGACAACATGAACACAGTTGGCAACATTAATTGGTTCGCATTTCTGCTCCTTTCCCTGCCTGCCTCTCCATCACAATGGTCATCTGCACAATGATGGAGGAGGAAGGAGGGAACAAAAAATGACCTACTATTCAGAATCTGGACCATTGAAACCAGGAAAATCATACCCTGCCCTCCTCCTCACACCAACCCCTCAGTGCCAGTGAGGAGAGAGACCCACCCTTCTCCCAACACCCTTGCTCAAGAGTCAGAAAACAGGTCTCCCAAGCACTCCATCTTGGAAGTGCTTTCTGTTAAACCAAATGTACTCCTCCTCTGGGAGGCATCAGAGCCCAGGTGAATATCAGCCTCCAATCACCCCTTGGCCAGGCACCTTTGCGTAATGACAAACCTTACAACTATATGTGGCAGCCCTGATCCCTCCCAAACTGAGAGCTTATGAATTTATCTGATTGGTTCAGAAAATGCAGATTCAGAAGTTGCTTGGATAATTACCTTCCCTTTGCAAGATCTGATCACTGAGCTTTAATCAATCTTTCTAATTGCTATAGCAGTAACAACTACCACCACTACTTATCGAGTGCCAACTACATGTTAGGCACATCCTAGGGAATTAAAGGAGAAGATGAAAGAAGCCAGTCTGTGGAAATGGCTTTTTAGTGCCATCCATCTGGATGTTGATGAGTTTCCGTCCCAGTTCTCCTTTTCATTATGCATCATTAGGACGGAGTAATTCTTTCTAACAGTGCTTCTTGGCCAAAGGCTCAGTTATATCCTGAGGCCACCATGGAACCTGAGGAAGACTCCATCACTGACATGAGAGAGGATGCCTGCCTTCCTGTTTGCCGAAGAGCAACTTCATTCATTCATTCGATCAATCAATCATTTTATTGAGGTAGTGAAAGAGAAACCACATGTTCAAAGTATACAATTTGATAAGTTTTGACATATACATATACAGTACTCACAAAACTACCTGCACCATCAAGATAGTGAAATACCTACTGCCCTCCAAGGCTCCCTCTGTCCTTCTGAAACTCCTCCCTCCCACTTTTCCCTACCTTCTCTACCCCCGACTCATCATGATCTGCTTTCAGTTACTGCAGATTAGTTTAAATTTTCTGAAGTTTCATATAAATAAAATCCTACAGTAGATCTCTTATTTGGGTCTGGCTTCTTTTGTTCAGAATAATTATTTTAAGATAAATTCATGTTCCCGGAAATAGCAACCTTTTATTACAGAGTAATATTTTTATTACTCTGTACTCCTTTTTATTACAGAGTAGTATTCTACTCTGTGGATACAATACAATTTGTTTATCCATTCAGCTGTTGATGGACATTTCGGCTGTTTCTGGCAATTTAAAGAAAAGCTGAATCTTCCATTTTTAGAGTCCCATGCTTAAGGTATTATTTTATTTAATCATCACAAACACACTGTAGTTAGGTAATAACATTCTTATTTTTCAAATGATGAAATGAAAGCTCATGGAGGTGGATTAACTTGTCCAATCTGAACATTGATCTACTGAGTGTCAATGTTCACTCCTGAACACTGTGAGCTCAGAGGATGGGTACTGAGAAGCTCCGGGAGGCCAGCACACAGCCTGGAGTCTGTGTGGGTCTTCCACAAAGAGAGACGTTCTGCATTTGCTATGAGCTACTCCCTCCCACACAAAGCACAGTGTACACACAAGGGTTGGGAAGCTCTGGTTTTATACCGAACCTGGACCACAGCCACACCAAAATCACAATAGAATAAGGGTACTTAATAAACAGCGGTGGAATGAACAAATGGCTGAATACACAACTGAATGAATAAACTGATGGACAGATAGATGGCTAGACGAAAGAAGGTAGATATTAATTGACTTGGTGGTAGATTCATCCAACCCTCTCATGAAACTACTCAAAATATCTCATGAGTCATAAGGCAGAGGAGATCATCTTGATAGTAAATCAACTCTCACATCAGCCCACAGAGTAGGCTGCTCAGTCAGCAGAAAGGGTGTGCGGCTGTGAGCTCAGGCAGGAAGTCCAGTCCAGAGGCCCATCCCCTTCTCAAGGATCCCAGAACGCATTTACTGTAAGGGTTGAGGCCATCTGTCTTGAAAGCTGGGAACCCCAATGGCAGGTCCCCCTTCCTGCGTTTGCAAATGATCCTTGGCTTCCCTGGGCCTCACGCGCTGCACGCGAGCCTTGACAAGACCCTGCTGGTGGAATCTGGCCACGCTGCTGCTGACTTCATCTGGCAGAGGCCCTCCGGCCTGAACCCGGGTTCTCGTCCCATCTCTGACAGTTCCATTGAAAACAAGTTCATTAACAGGCAGTTTACTGAATGCTGTGCACACAGGCATGTTTCCCATTGCCATCCAATGACTCAGTGCGTATCTGGAGCCAAGATAAACACAGGATCTTCCCCAAGATCTGTTCAGGAGATGTTTGGGGGTCTCTTATGTCCTTACCCCTCTTTCCTCGCTCATCTCTGACACAGCCCCGAAAATCCTTTGTTGAGTGACAGTGATGGCTAATGCAGGAGAAGCACCTCAGAAGAAATGTAATCCACTGCAGGTGGAGAAGCACGTATCTCATGCAGCCGTGAAATTCCATTTGGAGCTCAGCACGAGCTGATGGAGTAATAAAATGAAGACGACGCTGCAAATGGCGGGTGAGTCTAAGAATGGTTTCTGTGCAGTTTTTAGAGGGGCTATTTGATTATGCATTCCCTCCCTATGAACCAGACCACCCAGCAGGTCTAGAGAGAAGAACTACTTTGTCATTCACTCCTTCCCCCCACATCTGCCAGCTTCTGCCTTTCTTGGTATAAATAGCTTCTCACATAAAAAGTGCAAACTGTCAACTGCTGGAAAGTGAATGGGAAAGCCGGGTGCCTGGTACTATGGCCCCAGCCCAGTGGTGAGTCACAGCTGCAGAATTCATGGTCTGGGAGCATCTTTTGGGCTTTCAAGGCCAAGGAGAGAGCCAAGGAAGCAGGACCAGTGAAAGGATTTGAATTCTCTTTTAACAAACAGCCTTGTATTCAGGCCACATTCAAGGAAAGCCAGTCAGGAGCAAGATGCTGGGAATGAAAGTTGCTTCATGTTACTTCCCAGGCGAACCTGCTTCAGTGTCTGGAAGACCCAAACGATGCCGGTGGTGCTGACAGCAGCTACCATTCGACAGGACCTAATATATGTCAGCATCTCCTAGGCTCTTTGCAGAGTCATTCATCTCTTCTCACAGCCCCTTTACAGTACAGCTCATGTTACACCGTAGCCCAGGTTACAGAGCCAAGGAGAAGAGCCAAGATTTGGCCCCATCTGTTTACAGCGCGGTGGCTTTCCAGTGCCCAACAGCAGTGCATGCCGCAGAATCACCCGAAGGCCCTGCTCAGACAGACGCTGGCCCACCTCAGAGCTCAGGTTCAGGAGGTCGGGCGGGACCTGAGAACCTTTGTTCTGAATGAGTTGCCATGTGATACCCGAGCTGCTGGTGCTCATGCACTCCAACACCCCGACTGGGCCCACGGCGGCGGAACTTAGCCATCATTCCATGTGTCACCTCTCCAGAGAGGCTATTTCCTTTTTAAGTAGATTCTCTAAATCAGGGACCAGCAAACTTTAGCCTGGGGATCAAATCAGGCCTGCTGCCTGGGGATCTGTTTTTGTAAATAAAGTTTTATTGTAACATGGCCATGCTCATTTATTTACATACTGTCTATGCTTTCACATCACAGCTGGGTATGTGCAACAGGAGACTGTATGTCCTACAAAGTCTAAAATATTTATTGCCTGGCTCTTTACAGAAAAGTTTGCCAAGTCTGGCTCTATGCCACCACTGTTCACTGCGCTCCCAGCACACTCCTCTCTGAGGGTCTGCTCATCAATCGCTAATCTGACTGCCCCATCAGACGGTCAGCTCCACAGGGGCAGGGCTACTTCTTGGTTGGGGCCCAGTGTTTCCCAGTGCCTGGCTCCACAGATATTTGCTGAAGGAATAAACACTATTGCTGAGAGCTCAGGTCCGTGACACTGGACCAGAAACTTGAGGGCCACGGAGCAAGTAGAGGAAATGCATTTGACACCACGTGGGCCCCGAGCCAGGATGAGGGAGTGAGAAGAGCCAGAACAGACAGAGATTACTGATGGCAGGGGCAGCCTCGCGAGGCAGGGCCGTGCTGCTTCCTGCAGTGATGGGGAAACTGCTGGAGGTGGGGAGAGGCAAGCCTTAGTCACCAGGGCCAACCTGAGATTAGGAGAAGCTTCCTTCCCCAAGAATGAAAGAGCCTGTGTGACGCCCGCTCCCTGTCCTGACATACGCCCAGCCAGCTCCCTCAGATCTGATGTCCTGGTTGGATCTCCGTGAAGAGGCGAGCGGAGGAGGAAGAGCCTGAGTGGGTGGCGGGCGGGACAGACAGCTGGCATGAGTCCTGGCTCTGGCCCTTGCTTAGCAGCGGAGGCATCCGGTCTCATTCCCCATCCTCCCTGAGCTGCAAGGCATTCACTAGAAATGTGGGGGGTTTTGTGCAAGGATGAAATATGGCTGTGCAGTTGTGTAACATTTACTGAATGAGTAACATGTATTAGACTTCTTAGGCACCAAGCAATAGGGGTGAAAAAGACAGTGTATGTCTCGCTCTACAGGCTCACATCTTAGAAGGCAGGGTACGTGACAAAGGGGCAGACACCC
>PVJC01026870.1:0-23625 GCA_004026665.1 Murina feae
ATTAGTCCCATAATTTCTTCAAGTGAAAGAAAGATAATAGACAGTGAATCTGGTTGTAGAATGCAAGGTCTCATAGCTCCTTCAGTATAAAAGTTTCTTTGATTCTAAGGTATCTACCATTCTCTCCTCATGAAAAAAGCTTTTCCTTCAGATTTCGTATATGGTCCAACAGACATGCCCGCCTTACAAAAAAGGAAGCAGAAGGGAGAGACCTGAGAAGCAAACAAAACCTCCACCCAGACAGACTACAGGGCCAGTTACTGGCCCCTCCTCGTTCTGTAATGACCTTTCCTTCGATAAATGCTTTGAGTTTACCCAAAATTCCTGATAGACACAGCAATGGCATTTGGTTTCAGTTTTACAAAATGCCCCAAGAAATCCTTTATCCCCATCTCAGCTCAAAAGAGTTGTTTAAAATCCACCTTGGTCTTAGATGTAATATCCTGTTTATCCAATTTTCATTCGGGGCTGGATAATTAGAGAGATAATCAAGAGAGAGAGGTAGTGCCTCAGAATTAAGCTACGTTTTAAATTCCCTAGGAATCTTTACCCTCAAACACCACTCCAAACTCATTTAAAAAACAAAACCAAAATAATACAGTTTTCATCTTCAGCATTTCAACAGAAATTTGACAAAACACCTTAGGGTCTTATTTAAAGAGGCCTGCACTGCACTGATGCACATTTCTCAGTATTAATTTAAATTTGAAAATCCCAGGCAAACCTTCATCCTCCTGCTCTTCAGTGTGGGTGTCACTCGGAGCCAGGTCCTCTCCACTATCAACACTATCACCTTCCTCCAAGCCGCTGTCCTCATCGGAATGGTCCTCTTCACTGCTTTCTGAGGGCACTGGTCTCTTGATTGCTCTGCAATGGCACAGTTTAGAACTAAGGACCTGGGCGGACAGAGGGGGCTATCCAACTCTATTACACATGTCAATTCCACAATGATGGAGTCAAAAAAAGTTCTTTTCCCCCCTACAGAAACCATCCTGAATCTTCCACCATTGTCTCAGAACAAGCTAAGCGGCTTACCTCTTGTGAACTTGCACACGCTTGGTCACCTTTGATTCTTTATTCTTCTCCTCCTCTTCATCATCACTATCTTCATCATCATCCTCTTCCATATCACCATCATCATCACCCTCTTCCTCTCTCATACTCTCTTCTTTCCTGCCATTCACTTTATCTAATTTCTGATGTTTAGGTTCAGGTTGTTTCTCCTCACCTACACAAGAAAGTAAAGAAAGTTAGAAACTAATTCAGTATCTAAAATAAGGTATTTTAAGAGTAAATAATACCATCAAGTTCCTAGTTCCTTTAGTTTTACAGAATCTCATGTATTTTTCTTATCGTATAAAATAAGAGAAAGTATGAAGAAAAACACAAAAGCATATCATTGAGATTCCCTTGGAGGCTGTCACATTCATTCATCAAAAGCCTGAAGGTTATCTGGTACAGAATGAGAGAAGCAGCAGCTGAGCCTTCACAAACAGCCCACCATCCTGCACCACAGCCAGCACAATGCATACACTGGAGCCTGATCATGAACTTTAATCTCGGTGAGCTCTGGGTAGCCTAAAAGCCAATTGTTTTCTAAGTAAAGCGCAAGTTGTAACTTTCCTTATTCTTACTTATGGTAACGTTTCATCATTTCTTACTATGAAAAGCTGAGAAAGGACAGCAAGTAGAGGGAACAATGAACTCAGACCTACTCCTCACTCCACACCCAGGAGTGGGCTTAGACTCCAAAGATCCTCTGTTTTGGGACCAGGTCACCAGACAGGACAACATGAATTGACAAACAGCTCTGGGTTTCTGAGCCAGAAGGTATTCAGAGTTTTTCTTACTACTCAGTCTCATTTTGGGGGCAATCCTGTGCTTTTGTATCTCCAGCCCAATATTCTCACTGACAAGCAGATTGTCTTATACACACTTTTATTGTAGAGTTGCTTCCACACTCACCCCAAACATACAACCCTTCCTACGCAGCATCACCACATCTTACCTGGAGCAGAGGCAGACTGTGTATTTTTATATTTATCCTTTGCCACAGCCCAATCCACAGCTACTGTCCGACCTGTCAGACAGAAAAGCAGCATCTTTTTAACACTTCTGTCTCCTGTAAATGGCTTCTTATTCATCAAACAATAAAGGTCCTAAAATAAAATTCCTCATAACTGTCTATTCCAGGGGTCCTCAAACTTTGTAAACAGGGGGCCAGTTCACTGTCCCTCAGATCGTTGGAGGGCCGGACTATAGTTTAAAAAAAACTATGAACAAATTCCTATGCACACTGCACATATCTTATTTTAAGCAGGACAGGCAATGGCACAAAACACCCGCATGTGGCCCGCGGGCCGTAGTTTAAGGATGCCTGGTCTATTCGTTCCAAACCTTAACTTTCTTTTACCAATGAACATAAATTTTGTCTTCCTACACAACCACCACACCTGGGATAACATATAATTTTTAAAAAAATAATTAGAACATTGCTTCCAGTTAGACCAACAAGTTTCCAGTTAGCAAGAAGCAAAATAGCCCTGGCCAGTTTGGCTCAGTGAATAGAGCATCGGTCTATGGACTGAAGGGTCCCAGGTTTGATTCTGGTCAAGGGCACATGCCCAGGTTGTGAGCTCAATCCCCAGAAGGAGGTGTGT
Organism: Murina feae; assembly: GCA_004026665.1. Lineage (NCBI taxonomy): Eukaryota > Metazoa > Chordata > Mammalia > Chiroptera > Vespertilionidae > Murina > Murina feae. The sequence continues at coordinate 2,661 of PVJC01026870.1, forward strand.
AGGAGGTAGCCAATCAATGATTCTCTTTTATCACTGATGTTTCTATCTCTCTCTCTACTTTCCTCTCTGGAATCCATAAAAATATTTAAAAAAAAAAAAGAAGAAGAAGAAGAAGAAAAACAGGCATTTTAGAATAATTTGCACCATACTCAGAAGGTAGGAAATCTCTAAGCCAATCCTTCTTTACTACCTGGTAAATCAATACCCAGAGTAGCTTATGGTCAATTTACTAGCCCACAGATGCTGAATAATGCTTATAACCAAGAGGGAAAACCTACAAATTTCATATCCGCTAGACAACGACCTGCATCCATCAGTGATTATTTCAGGAACATCCTTTTATTAGGGATTTAAAAGAACACCCATTACCAAATAAAAAAGAGAATAATGACATGGGTTCTAATGAGTTTAACCTAAGATCAAATGTTAGGAATATTTCACCAAAATAGCTTCTACATTAGCAGTGAGGCTCTCAACAATGCAAATACCTTTTGAAGATGTAGCAAGTTGTCACTATGCTAATTCACCCAAACACCAGAAATACCTAGGTCAATGGTGTGGGCACAGAAAACTTACCCTTTATCTCTTTCATGTTCATGCTTTTAAGAGCTTTTCCTGCTTCTAGGAGGTTTTTGAACTGGACAAAAGCAAAACCACGCATCTTTCCATCTATGTGCAAATGTACAAAAATGTTAGAAGCAGCACGTGGAAAGCCAACAAACCCAATATACGGCAACACAGGCTTGCCAGGTGGCCCAAATCCTGCCAAACAGCCAGCCCCTTGCCCAAAACTTATCTCCTCCTATTGACTATACCCTGATTTGGGCTTGGAGCAATGCATTTTCTCAAACTGTGATTTGTCTTCTAAAACTAGTTCTGATCTAACTAAAAATCTAACTATTTCAGGGGATATCTACACTAAAAATACCTAGCTTAAATACCACCAGCACTATTACATGAGTTTTTATTACTGTGCTAATACTTTGCATGTATCACATCATCTAGGGCTCACAAAGGATACGACATGAACCTTGCATTTCTAGTTCTAATGGTGCTTAATTCAAGGCTACTATGGAAAAAGACTATTATGCTAAATGACATTAATCCTTACCAATGAAGGTTTGCTACTACCTGGCTTCCTAGGGATGTTAACTTCTAGGACGGCTCCATATTGAGCAAATATGGTCTTCAAGTCATCTTCTGAACACTGAAGACAAAAGTTAAGAAAGAAAGAGAGATTATCTCAGCAAGTAAATATGAAACATTACTAGGGTAGTTCATTAGGAAGAACGTGAATATGTTTACTCGTTTTTTACTTTTGACACTAGGACATACATTTCTAAAGACATCTTGCTCTGTATCTAAGAAGTAGAAAGGACAAATGTCAGAGAGCTTTTCCTCCCCACCTTCTCAGAAAGAATTTTCCCCTATTGTCTTAAGTTCTTGTTTATACAGGCCCATATTTTTAATTCAACAAGGCTAAGGTTCATTCCCAATTTACCACAAGTGAGGAGTGCCACCCGTGACCAACAGCTTTCAGAACAGGCAGTGTTAGTGTTCTCTGTCACTCACCTGAAAGCTCAGATTCCGGATAATTAATCTGGCTTTCTTATCTGCCACTTTGGCCTTTTTAGGCTTCTGCTCCTTCTTCGGGGACTCTGAATTTTCTAAAAACAGTAAAAGGGAATGGAATAAGTGTGCTCCGAACCATCCATCTCAAGGCCCAGGACAGCACAGGAAAAAACTACTAGCAGCAGATGGCACTTACCACGGGGGCTGGTATGACAACACCCAAGACCATTAGAAGTAAACAAAATACACTGGATAATTTTGGATATAAAAATGAAATTCAGGAAGCTCTAAATTTAAAAGATTTCCGCACTCTCATCCTGCCATTCCACCTCCTCTTCACCCTCGGAGAAAATTCCCTTCAGTTATTAGACACTCACCATTTCCCCCTTTTTCCTTGGACTTGTTCCTCAGTTTCTTCTTGGCAACACTCACGTTGATCTTGCAGCCTTCAAAAGTGGTAATCTCCTTGAGGGCCCTCTGAACATCTTCCCGCATAGAAAAAGTAACATAGCCAAAGCCTCGACATGCCTTACTCCCTGAACAGTAAAGAGGAGAGATCATCAGTCAAGAGTCCTATACCAGTGAATTCTCAAAACCCTAAACTATCAGATACACTGCCAGGCCATCCTATCATGTTTGCCAAAACCTTCCAGATGGATAGAAACAAGGTTGACATCAGTGGCCCCTTCACTACTTTGCTCAAAACTTGTTGAGCTTCCTCTTCTGCTTGGTGTCTTTGCTGATGGCTCCTCTTCTTCCTCCTTTCCTGATAATCTCAAGATTATGGAGGATCCATGAAAAAAATTACATCCCCAAAGAAGGACTTGCAACAATTTCTCACAAAAGTCTGTGTGGGAGCCCCTTACACGTTCTGCATGGATCAGGGTTCCTGTTCAGGGTTTGAGTTTTGGAGAAGGTCGTACACAAAATGAAGAGAGAGACTAGAAGGAATTAATTTGGAACAATGGGGACCAGGCGTGGAGTCTATCTCTAGTGGATGAGACTGCCCACTGCTCTGGTCTTGCTCAAAGCTTTTATTAAGGCAATGGGGAAAACAACCATGTCCTTAGGGCAGGAAATTCCAACAACAAACAGGCAACAAGAATTTACATATCAGTAACAGGTAGAGGGGTTGCTTCAATTATCAATGTCTCCATCTAAACTATGAGTGAATAGCTCCCACCATTCAGAGCAATTAAGGTTGACCAGCCTTCAGGCCCATTTCTCTATTAGTGACGAAGACTGGTCTCCGGCAAGTCTGCCCACTCACCTTTCAGAAAATAAGACCAAGAAAAATCAAGGCCCGTCCTGATCAGTACAACCAAAATTAAGCAGCTAAAACGTGAAGGACTTCAGTGCCAAAATAAAAATGTACCTATAATAAATGCCGTGCATTGTGTATGTCTGCACAAAACCTCTATTTACTTGAATCCTCACAACAATCCTGTGAAACTATTCCCATCTTAAAGAGGCTAAGTGGCATGCCCAAGTCACTAATACAGAGTAAGACTTCATCCCACACCCTCCCTCCCATCCCACCAGGTGCAGCACTCTTTCCAATACATCCAAGCTGTGTGGACAGAAAAGTATATGGTTTCTTAATAAGAGCTTTCTTTAAAGATTTAGACATAGGTAGAAGGTAAGATTACATGTAGCCTATGTTTTGAGGACTCAAAGAATTCCTGCACAACAGCCTGTTCATCTCTAAACCACAACTATCCAGACTGCAGTGTTTCTTAAATTGTTTACGTAATGAATGTAACTCATTATGTGAACCCAGTCCACACACACACACACACATATATATGTATATATATATTCCTATATAAAACAAAAAAAAGTTCTATGAATACTAATGCTTTACCATATATGGATATACTCCTACTAGTTCATTTAAAAACTAGAGGCCCAGTGCACGAAATTCGTGCACTCATGGGGGGCATTGGGGGGATCCCTTCAGCTTGGCCTGTGCCCTCTCGCAGTCCCAGAGTCCTTGGAGGATCCAAATGACAGCTTAGGCCCAATCCCTATGGAGAGGGCGCCTAAGCCAGCAGTTGGACATCCTTAGCGCTGCCGCGAAGGTGGGTGCCACTGCTGCTGTGCTCGCCGGCTATGAAGCCTGGCTTCTGGCTGAGCGGTGCTCCCCCTGTGGAAGCACACTGACCACCAGGGGGCAGCTCCTGTGTTGAGCATCTGCCCATTGGTGGTCAGTTTGCATCATAGCTACAGGTCTTTCTGCCACTCAGTCGATTTGCATACTAGCCTTTTATTAAAGATTCTAGTCAATCACTAATGGGTAATGATCTGCAGCTTAAGAAGCATTGCTATATAGCACTCTCATTCTCTCATTCAGCCATATCTATACTTAAAATGACAAATGATCAAGTAGGTGCAATGGCTCATATAGCAATTAGAGCCATGTTGACAATCCTACTCTAACTTCTGTTACTAACAAAATAGAAGCTAAGGATGCAGTGATTGTTAGCACACTGTCAGCCCACCTACTCACATACTTAGATACCATGGGGGGTGGGGGGAGCACGGGATACCAGTTCCCACCATTTGTTCTGCTGAAAGGCAAAGAGACAGCCACCTAGAGAGACAGACTGATGACTCAGAAGGGAACTAAACTAAATATATGTTCTGGGTAACATCAGGTGCCTGTCTTAAGTTTCCCTAAAGTCTAGGCAAGGGAAAGGAATTAAAACCCTTACAATTCATCCTCATTCTAATACCTGCCATCCCTCCCTCAGTGATGTGATGAGCATCAGACAGAATGTGCAGCACACAGCAGTACTCCACAACTCAGTAAATATCTCCAGTGGCTCAAGCCAAAACCCTTGGACTCAGACTTGATGCTTTGAGTCTTTTTCTCAGACCCAGCATCTGATCCATCAGCAAATCCTCTCAACTTTACCTTAAAAAATAACCATATTCTGCCTTAGCTAGTTGTGCTCAGTGGATACAGCATCAGTCTTCGGAATGAAGGGTCCTAGTCAAAGTCACATGCTGGGTTGTGGGCTCCATCCCCAGTGTGTGTGTGTGTGGGGGGGGGAGGGGGGGGGAGAAAGGGTGTGCAGGAGGCAGTCAATCAGTGATTCTCTCTTATCATTGATGTTTCTATCTCTTTCTTCCTCTCCCTTCCTCTCTGAAATCAATAAAAATACATTTAAAATACATACTAGTATATAGCTCTAACTGGTTTGGCTCAGTGGATACAGCATTGGCCTATGGACTTGAAGGGTTCCAGGTTCAATTCTGGTCAAGGGCATATACCTTGGTTTTGGGCACAATCCCAATAGGGGGTGTGCAGGAGGCAGCTGATTGATGTTTCTCTCTCATCGATGATTCTAACTCTCTATCCCTCTTCCTTCCACTCTGTACAAAAAAAAAAAAATCAAAATATATTTTTTAAAAAAAGTAAAATTATATCTATATAATAAAGAGGTAATATGCTAATTGTTCCTAACGATGTCCCAGCCACAACTGGTCAACAGGCTGCACACACAGAGGAACAGGTGGGCGGGGACTTCTGCCCCCAGCAGAGGTGTGCACAGGCCTGCCCAGCCACTAGTGGGCGTGTGTATCCACATTCCAATCACTTTTTACCACCCATGGCCATCATCCTTGTCCAACACCATGGTCTCTTGCCTGGATTATTGCAAGCGGTCTCCCTACTTCTGTTCTATTCTCCAACAGTTACACTCTCGACACAAGAGCCTGACAGAATCTTTCAAAATGTAAGCCAGATCACACTCTCCCTGCTCCAAACCAGTAGCTTCCCATCTCAGGTGGAAGCCGAAGTCCTTGCAACGGCCTATAAGCGTCTACATAATCTGGGAACCCAGATCTCATCTCCTAATTCCTTCCTTTCACGCCACTCCAGTCACCCAGGGCTCCATGCTATTCCTCCAACATACCAGGCACAGTCCTCCTCGGTATCCTTGAAGCTTCCTCCACCTGGACTGCTCCTCCCCCTTGACAGACATGTTCACTCTCACCTCAAGGCCTTCCCTGGCTACTCTATCTGTAACCGGCACTACTCTACGCCCTCACACACCCACACACACACAAACACACTCTCTATCCTTCTTCTCTGAGTTTTCTCCTTAATATTCACCAGCATTATCACTATTTATTTTGCTGATTTGTTCGTTGGCTGTCTTCCCATCTTGAAGACACAACTAAGAGCAAGGCTTTCTGTTTGGCTGTGTGCACTGACGCACCCCCAGGACCTACAACATGCCTGGCCCTTAGTAGGCATTCAATAAATATTTATTAATAACTGAGGACATGAGTAACATGACGGTTGAGAGCTCGGGGGGTCTGGTGATCAAATTCTGGGTCCACTACTTACTAGCTGTACAAACTTAAGCTGAAGTTACCAACTCCCTCGGAGCGGTTCTCAACCTGTGGGTCACAACCACTTCGGCGGTCAAACAACCCTTTCACAGGGGTCGCCTAAGACCCTCCTGCATATCAGATACATTATGATTCATAACAGTAGCAACATTACAGTTATGAAGTAGCAACGAAAATAATGTTATGGTTGGGTCACAACATGAGGAACTCTATTTAAAGGGCCAGAAGATTGAGAACCATTACCAGGCCCTAGATTCCTCGTCAATAAAATGGGGTTGAGTCTCCACCTAGCCCTGACCGGTTTGGCTCAGTGGATAGAGCATCGGCCTGCGGAGTGAGGGTCCCGGGTTGGATTCCAGTCAAGGGCATGTACCTTGGTTGCAGGCACATTCCCAGTGGGGGGTGTGCAGGAGGCAGCTGATCGGTGTTTCTAACTCTCTATCCCTCTCCCTTCCTCTCTGTAAAAAATCAATAAAATAAATAAATATATATATATATATATATATATATATATATATATATATATTAGAAAACAGAGTCTCCACCTAATAAGAATGCTGAGAAGATAAAAACAAAAACAAAAAAAAAACTAAAAAAAAAAAAAACTAAATGAGATAACGGTGTGCAATCCAGCACCCTGCCTGCAATGGCTGCCTCTCAATGAGCCCTACTGACGCTTTAAGGGAAGGCAGGCTGCTACTGTCACCGCCACCAAGTGAGATACATTGCACAGGAGCGTGCATCATAACCGGAAAGCGCTAAACTTCGGGGAAGGCTTTGACGTTCAGGAACAGACCCCTACGGACTCATTTAGGGCAGAGTCCTTTTGAAAAAGAAACTCAATGCCCAGACCCTTCTCTTGGGGGCGGGTAAAGAATGCGGGTACGCAGGAGTCTAGGCGGGGTCCTCCCCCAGCCCGCTCCCAGGAACCCCGGCCCCATCGCGGACGCCCCGCCCCTCACCTTTCTCCGTCACCACGAAGCACTGCTTCACCGGCCCCACCTGGCTGAACAGCTCCTCCAGCTGCTCGCTGCGGGCCGAGGGAGGGAGGCGGCCCACAAACAGGGTCAGCCCCGCCATGAGGCCCGGGGACAGGCGCGCGAGGCCGCGGAGGAAGCGGGCGCACGCGAGTCAATGCTCCAGCACGCGGACCGCGCCGAGGAGCCGGGCGACTCCGGAAGTGCTCGGTCCTGAAAAGAGTCCGAAGGAAACGTGGTGGGACGGGGACCAAGGTTCCGCAACGAAAAAAACAAAGGTGACTCCCGGGGCGGAGCTTCCTGAACGGGCTCCACCCCGCTCCACCCACCCCCACCTGCGTCCGTCACCTCGTCACCTGACCCTGCAAAGAAACTCTCCCAAGGGATGCATCCCAATTCACCAAGGCAGGCAGAAGTCGATCTGCTCCCGACTTAACCCAGGTCTGCCATATAATGGATGTTTAATCAATCGTTTCTGAAGTGCCACCAAGGCTCCCAGATTGCGTGTATAAAAGGCAGCCAGAGTGCACACAGACACAGTACATCACAAACGTCATTCAAACAGTTCTCCTATTCTCAGAGGGTGTGAGACATCTGTCACACTGTAACAGATAACTGTGAACGGTGCCTCTGACGATTCACAGACAAATTACAGCTGCTCGAGTACACATAGAAACAGATGTGTGCAATCATTCTTTCAGTAAATATTTACTGAGTTCCTACTATATGTGCTAGACCAAAAAAAGGAGAGGAGAGGGGAGGGGAGGGGAGGAGAGGGGAGGGGAGGGAAAGAAATAGAAGAAAGAAAGAAGAGAGAAGAGAGAGAAAGGAGAAAAGAAAGAAGACAGAGGGTGGAGAGAGAGAGAGAGAGAGAGAGAGAGAGAGAGAGAGAGAGAGAGAGAGAGAGAGAGAGAGAATAGGGTCCCTGCCCTCATGGAGAATACAATTAGTCAAGTAGACAGACATTAATTAGAAAAATTTTACAAATAAATCACAATATGTACACTGCATGATCACATGAGAACACATCCAAAGCAGACACAACATCCAGCTTATACACACAGACCTATAACCCAAACATGGGTGGAAAATCTTCCCTCCGATCAGCTTCCCAGACAGATGCAAGGCTAAGGGGACCTGGGGATCTGAGTGCTCCTGGATCCTGAAACACAATGTTTGCCATCCCATTGGGCTCAGGAACTGACCTGTGTGCCAGACTGCAGCACCTTGCACAACATCCAGCTGAAAAAAGTACCCAATTCCTTTTTAATAATTACTCTTAAATGGCATAACCTGAACACATGGTAGTAAAAATTCAAAAAGTACAAACAGTACAGTGACAAGTACTTTTCCTTCTCTCCTCAAATCCCATTTACTTTCAATAAATTCTGGATGGATGGATGACTGGTTGATAGTAATGGCGAAAAAGGGAAAACATAACATCAGATTTATGAAGCCTTAGTTCCCAGTAAGTAGTAAATATATACTTAAAAGAAAATGCCACAGTTATTTTAGAGCACACTTTTAAGGCTATGGGGTTAATCCTACCCAAGATAAAGTGAGACAAACAGACAAAGGAAATGGGATGTGTCATTCAAATAAAGTTGATTTGAGATTCCACATTCCTTCCTTTTTTTCTCCTCCCCTCTAGCCTCCTCACCACTCTAGGAATCAAAATTCCATCCCCAAAGATTAAATTGCAAGTTTCAGGGCCTCAGCTACGGGGAGTCCTTCCCAGCCCTGGCTGCAGTGTGCACAGGGAAAAGAACCAGAAGAAGAAGGCTATTCTAACATTCCTTGGGGACACCCCCTACAATGCTAAGTTCTCAGTTCCTAGGACCCAAGCCTCCTTAAAGGACGAAATGAAACTGTGTCCCTGTGCCCATCAGGGGGCAGCAGCCACCTACAGTGTGAAGGAGTTCTGTGCTCTCGTGGAGGATAGCAATGCAGCTGATGCTTTTTACGTTTCTGACATTTCAGACCTGACTCCCCATCTCGGTCTTCCGGTCTCAGCCTCAGCCCCAGCCCCTCCTATCCATTCACATCAGGGACACCACATGGCTCTTTGATCAGGGATATTTGCTCATCCATCTACCCAGGACACATGCAGGGTTCTTTATTAAATAGCAGGAGTGGTGATATCCTGCACCACACCAGCAACGCCGCTTCCAGGGGAAATAAACTGCTGGCCTCTCTGTCATCCATCACTGTGCACAGCCACGAAAGGAAGCACAGAGGCCTGGGCTGTTCTCAGCCTGCCTCCTAAAGCCTCTCCCTCTGGCTGCACTCCCACATCACTGCATGCTTCTTGTTCTTAGCACTTCTCACAGCTGTTATTAGTTATTTGTTCTATTGCAAGTATTTATAAGAGCAACTTTTTAAAAAAAATCCTCAGGGCTAGCATCACCTTGTTCACCTCTCCGGCCCCAGCACCTAGCACATGGTAAGCATTCAATAAAATGTTTTAAAGAAATTGAGTGAATGAGGGTGAGTTTGTCTCTCTGTCTCCTATAGTACTAATTGGAACAGAAGGGTGTACGCATTAGGATTACCTGGGCTCCTCTGGAAAACCTGCTTTGGGTATGGACTGGGTTATGAGGCAAAGGGGAAGGGTTGTCTCACCAAAATCTCAGCCTCTTTGTAATGTCAAAGGTAAGTCTTTGGAAAAAGTATTGGAGCTGTAGTCCCTTGCCCTGTCCCACCCCCATCTCACCAACCCCATTCAGAGCTTCCAGACAGAAAAGCTCTGAGAGACAGAGAGAGAGAGAGAGAGAGAGAGAGAGAGAGAGAGAGAGAGAGAGAGACTCCTGACTGGGGTATGAGGCATGGACTGCTTTGTCGGGAGATGTGTGCATGAACTGAAGAACCCTTGATGGGAAGAGTGAGTGAGCAGCTGGCATGGCAAGAGGATTAGGGTGAGAAAGAGGTGGCAGAGAGCAGTTGAATGTGGGCAGAGGCAAACAGCAAGCGCTCTTTCCATGTCACAAAGCAGCTCTGATGCTGGGGCGCTACAGCCACCAGGACACCAGTGAGAAATGCCTGTAATTAGGAGGCTGACAGTTCTCTGGGCCTCAGCCCAGAGTGACAATGCAGCAAGAATTTCTGAGCCCAGCTGAGCCAGGTGACAGAGGAGACAGAGTCAGAACCAACCCAGCTCCATCCCTCAACCATGCCTGCTCCACCCTTCTCTCATTTTCTTCCCTAATGTGACCCCTCATCCTCCCAGAAACATCAGGGTCTCTCTCCCTCTTGCTTCTGAGGTCCCAGGCCCTGGGCAAGGAGAGCAGTGCTCTAATTCTCCCACGAGGGCACCGGACCTGATCTCCTGCTTCCCTCTTGGCTCCCTCCCTCCCCTCCTCAAATCCCCACCAGCTGACGGACAGTGTTGGAAGAAAAAACTACTCCTAGTTGTGTTTTCGCACTTCAAGACTAGGATGTGGGCCCCTGTAATGTGCAGGACATCTGCCAAAACACTGCCAGGTTCTCGTTTTCAAACCTAGTTTATGTTTTAGACTGTGTTTTAGTGCCACTGCACTTCCTGCATCTTAGTCGAATGATAAATGCACGCCACCATGCTCAGAGCCAAGTGCCCCAGACAAGGGACGGATTACAGGGTGCTGGTGGTTTGGATGTATCCCCAAGTTTCTGCACTGAGTTCTGCTTTGGTGGCTGGGGTACGGCGGGGGTTTGGGGAAGAGGCTTTCTCCAGGAAGAACCTGCACCTCTGGGAGGTAAGTACTCTACAGGGGAAGAGGGTTGGGAGTCCAACCCGGAAGGGGCCGTTGGTAGGTGGAGCCTGTGTGAATTCCTCTGGGAACGGTGGCAGGAAGATTGCTGGGCTCCCAGCTCAAGGTGACCAAGCCCTTGATATCAACATTTCCACAAGGAGTTTTACCAAGAGTTAGTCTCGAGCCCCCTGAACACCAGGACCTGAGCCAAGCTCCTAGGAACGCAGACAGTCCCACCAAAGACTGTAGTTTCTGCCTCACCTCTGAGGGCCACGTTCCATCTCTGGGGGGGAAAAAAAAGCCACTTCCCGGAGAGTCAAATGGTCCTCAAGGGGCTGCTCCCAGGACCCTCACTCATTCTAGTTGGGAGCAAAGGTCCCTGGGGCCCGAGATGGACCCACCCCACCCAAATGCTGCTTCTCTTCCAGTTCTGGCAGAACCACTAATGCTGTTGTCTCATCTAAGCTTTTCCAAGAAGGTCAGATCTTTCTCCTCTGAAAATATTTTATTGATAAATTAACTCTGATAGCGCTCACCCCCCACACAACAGCTGTAGAGTCTCCTAGGTGGGGAATGGCCCCTTCTACAGGGAAGGGTCATGTGGAGGACAGGGAGTCTCACTCACGCAGGGATGGGATTCCTGGGCATGGCACAGGTGGGCGTGGGGGCTGAGGACCGTCCCGAGGTCTTCTGGGGATAGCCCCTCTCACTCAGTATCAGAGTGGGCCCTGGCGGTCAGGAGTGGAGCACCTTGGAGCTTTATTGCTGGTGAATGCCAAGGAAAGCAGGGCCCCTGCCAGCCTAGAATGGCAGCTGAGGGCATCAGCGCCCAGGGCTCCAGAGGAGGTGGCACTAATTCCCAATCAACAGAGCCTGGCTGCTGACCCGCCCACCCAGAAGCCCCCGGATGGGGGAGGAAGCCGGGCAAGGCATCTGAGCCAGGCCGGATGGGGGGAGGGTTACAGTGTGCAGGTCTTGGGCAGAGCTGACGCCAGGAGGGGGCATGTGGCTGGCAGGCACCCGAGGGGGCTTCCTCTTCACAGGTCTATAGTGTCGCTGCCCACGCTCAGCTCGTCGATCTGTCGGCAGGCGTCCAGGAACTGCTCCTGCAGCAAGGCCTCTTCGGCCTGCAGCTCACGAGCAGGCTCTGGGGAGCTCCGAGGGGACGGGGACAGGGCCTGGTAGGATCCTGAGGCCCGCGGGGGGCTGAGGACGCAGACCAGCGGGCAGCGCGGGGGCCTGTCCGGGCTGGAGCACAGCAGCATGGACGAGCTGTCCCGGGAGAGTCCGCATGGCGAGCCTGAAGAGGCGCTACTGCCCGCGGGCCAGGCCCCGGGCGAGGAAAGGCCTGGGGGCGCGGAGGTGCCCGGGGCTTCGTCGTCGGACCTCCCACTGGGCCCAGCCCCGGCCGCGGCCCCCAGCGAGGCGGTGCTGTAGAGGCCGAGCCCTGGCAGGGCTTCCCCAAAGGCAGGGCCCTGGAAGAGACCGGGCGCGAGCAGGGCCTCGCTGCAGAGGGCCTCCTCGATGCTGCGCCGCAGGTTGATGGGGGATGGCGGGCGGAAGTCCACGGTGCAATCGCTGCAGGGGGAGGAGGCCAGGGAGGACGCTGGGTTGGCCGCCGACCCCTCGAAGCCCCGACAGGCGCCTCCCTGGAGCAGGAGGTCGGGGCCTGGCCCCGCCAGGGCGCACAGCTGCAGCAGCTCCGCGTCGCCCCGCGCGATGGCGCTTCCCAGGGGCTCCTTGTCCGGGGACCCGGGGACCCAGCGCGCGGGCAGCAGCGGCGCCGCGTGGCCCGGGGACAAGCGGAAGAGTTTGGCCCAGCAGCGCGGCGGCGGCACGCGGGGGCTGCAGAGCGCGGGGTAGAGGCCCAGCAGCGCCAACGGGAGCGCGACGCCCACCTCGCCCAGGCGCAGGCCGAGCTGGAAGGCCCACCAGGGCCAGGGCCCCGCCAGGCCAGGCTGGCCGCCGTAGCCCAGGGCGTGCAGCACCTCGTAGCCCTGCAGGGCCCCGCTCAGCAGCCCGAAGGTGCCGGCCACCGGGGCCGTGCGCGCCGCGCGCCGCCACGAGTCCCGCGGGGCGAAGGGGCTGCGCGCCGACGGGAGGGGCGTGGCGCCCTGGAGGCCGGACCCTCCGAGGGGCGCGCCGGCCCGCCGCCTCCGACCCCCCCAGCAGGAAAGCGCCAGCAGCAGCCCCGACAGGAGGGCGGCCAGGAAGGCGTGCAGCCCGCGCGAGGCGAGCCGCAGCGGCCGCAGCGGGCGGTGGGCGGCGCTCCCGAGGGCGGCGGCGGCCGCCAGCGCCAGGCCCAGGAGCAGCAGCGCGGCCAGGCCGGCGGGGCACCGCGGCGGGCGCGGCCGGGCCAGCAGCAGGCAGGCCAGGCCCAGGCCGGCGGCCAGGCAAGGCAGCGGGAGGTCCTGCAGCAGCAGCCCGGCGAGCGCGGGCAGCCGGTCGCGATGGCCGTAGGCGTCGTAGAAGAGCGGGAACGCCCTCGTGGTCCCAGCTGAGAGCAGGAGCACGTCCAGCAGCGCCAGGCAGGGGGCGCCAGGCGGGCAGCGCCAGGGCAAGAGGGCCAGAGCCAGCAGCGCCAGCAGGGCTACCAGGCCGAAGAGGGTGCCTACCCCGTACACATGGGCCTCCCAGGCCAACCCCCAGCGAGCCCTGGCCTCTGCCCAGTCGGCCTCCAGGGTCAGGAAGAAGACGGACAGCGGGGCTGCAGGAGGCTGCCCCTCGCCTTCAGGCAGTTCTCCAACGTTGCAGGGCCCTGGCCCACACTCTGGCTGCACAGAAGGGTTTCCGAGGCTGGAAGGAGAGGGATCATCTGGACCAGAGGTGGAAATGGTGGCGTCTGTGGGCAAAAAAACGTTTGTCTGAAGCAGTTGTGCAGCCCTCCCCCTGCCGCTCCTGTTCTCCCCGCAGCCAGTAGCCTCTGTGCCCGTCAGAGTCTTCATAGCATCCAGGGCACCCATCTTAAATATGGGGCTGGACCTCTCACCTTCCCCTCCCCCATCAAACTCCTCGTGCAATCGTTTCTGCTCTCATAGCCTTCCCAGACCCCACCTCCTCCCACCTCCTCCCACCCCTAGCCACCGGCTTTGTGCATTTCCCTTCCTCACTTGGTGATTCTACTGCAAAGGGTTTTTCTTAAGTCCCAGAATTTGCCCTAGCCCGTTTGGCTCGATGGATAGAGTGTCAGCCTGCAGACTGAAGGGTCCCGGTTCGATTCCAGTCAAGGGCACATGCCCAGGTTGCGGGCTCCATCCCGCGTGCAAGAGGCAGCCAATCAATGATTCTCTCTCATCATTGATGTCTTTCTCTCTCTCTCCCTTTCCCTCTAAAATTAATAAATATATATATATATATTTTAAAAAAAAGAAGTCCCAGAATTTTACAACTGGAAGGGATTGTGGAAGCCCCCTCTAGTTCAATGTTTCCACCTGAATGGGAGCTTCGGAAGAACAAGAAGTTTTGTTTGCTTTCTTCACATTTGAATCCTTGAACCTAATATGGTGCCTGGCCCAGAGTTAACGTTGAATAAATGATATCCCGGACAACACAGGATATACACCGAATAAATGGGTCCTCTTACTTGCCAGATGAAGATACTAAGGGTCTGCTGAGAGGCAAAATGACTTGTCCAGGTCACAAATGACAGAGCTGCCCCTGGAATCCATATCTGAGCCCCAGCTGGAGTCTCTTTCTAGAATTCAAGAGCCTGTTTCTAGTACCAGTTGCTTATCTCTTGTTCTGCACCTCAGGAAAAGCCTCTCCACAGACAGACAGACAGACACACAGGCACACTGTTGTGCATGGAAGGGGCCTACACACATATGCAGCAGGAGGAAAGGTGAGACATTCCTGCCCCCACCCAGCACCCTGATGAATACCTTTCCTATCCACTTGCCTTCTTGCTTGCTACACCCCCACTCTCAGCCTCTTCTTGCCTGTGATCCCCATCCTGACTCAATCATAAAGTCATTGGTCTACTCGTAAGGCTCTTAATATAGATGCCTCTTTAGTTCTAGCTCCATTTTCTAGAAGGTGGCATTGAGAATGGACTCCCCTGGGTCTTGAGGCTACCCTTGAACTCCGAGGAAGAAACAGCTGGAGAGATCATAGTGGAATAAAATGCTGAGTGAGTGGGCCCCTCAGGGATTGCTCTGGGGTTCGATAACTCAGGCTCCCAACCTCCTCTGGTGCTTTGACACCTTCCCCCCATCCTGAGAGAAAGGGAAGTCAAATAAGAGGTGAAGAGTAAGATCCCTAAATCTACTCTCCTGGAGCAATAGAAAGAGTTAGAAAGAGTTAGATCCAAGGGTTCTCCCCATGGCCACGCAGTAAGGGAAGGTGCTGGAAGTGGAACCTCTCCCTACTCCACCCACCAGGCTCAGCAGAGCTGCAGCTGCAGGCAAGGGTGGAGGGAGAAAGATGGTGGAGAAGGGTGGGGACAGCCTGCTGTGGACGGAGAGGTGCACAGGAGGCAGCTGTAAAATGATGGGGGCGGGTCTCCTGACAAAGAGACTCCTGCCCCAACTACCTGGCCTTGCCCACCTGCCTCAGCAACCATGCCTCAGCTGGAAGACCCCAGGAGTACCCCCACCCCAGGCTGTGCTGGCTCCCGCTGGGGACTTGCAAAACAGACCAGTCCTGAGAACAAGGAAAAGGAGTGAGGAGGCAGAAATTGGCTTTGGAAAGAGAGGTGGAGAAGATAGAACAGGATAACTGCAGAGGGCGAAGAGGGAGCAGCCAAAAAATTAAACCTCCACAGCTCACTGCCGACTGTAAATGGCAGCATGCGCCCTGGTCCCTGTTCCATCGCATTCACATCTGAAACGGGGAAGAGTACCCACCGCACAGGCTGTTACAAGGGTGAATGGCTGATGTGTGCGCAGCTGTTTGCAGTGCCTGGAACATAAAAAGCATTCCATATGTGACTGCTGTTGGTGTCACTGTTATTGGCTAATGTCGATCACCAATCATCATCTTGTGATTGTGTTAGTGTGACCATTTCTGGCCTCACACTAGTTCTCAATTGAACTAACAAAAGACTGTTGTCCCTCCGCACATCCTAAACTTGCTTAGAAAATCAACCATTATTCTAATGAGCGAACATCAAGACATTCTCACTTTGTAAACCCTGTTTGAAGGACACTGTTTGGATGGACCTAATGAAGGCATAGCCATGAGGAGTTAAAGGCAGAGCTGGAAAGGACAGCTTGCTGACAAGGGGTGGGCACCACAGGCTCCCTCCCTCGCCCTCCCTCCTTGGTCCCCTCAGATGCCCTTGCCCAACCCACTTCTGCAAAGTGGGTGAGTTTGCCTGGTCTTTCCTCGGCCATGGTGGGCTCTGTAGCAAGGCAGGGAGACCATGCCCAGGAGCCCCACCAGCCTGCCACCCGCCTGCCTCCTCCTTGCTCACTGTACAGGTAAGTGCAGCTCTCAGAGGTCTGCTCCACCTCTCACCCGAGGGCCACGGGGAAACCCCACCTCTCACCTCTGTCCCAAAGCACTATGGCAACTAGAGCAAGTTTCAACATTCCTAAGAAGCCAGAAAAGGAATAAAAACCAGAAAATAGGCACAGCTCAGGTGTCAAAGGAGGAAGTTCTAAGTAGATGCACTGCTCCCAGGGGGCTTACCCAGCACTGGGCCACGTGGGTGGGAGCAGGTGAAGAAGACCCAACTTCTGCCTAAAGGGTCTACTTGCCTCAGCCCATGTCTCACCTTTCCTGGCTTCCCCAGAGGAGCCCTCCGTTTCCCTCAGAAGACAGTGACTTCCTAGGATCCCTCTCCTGAGCAGGCCTCCCTTACAAGATGGTCCCACTCTGGCCCTGTGGCCCCTCTAGACCTCAGGGACGAGGGAGGAGATGGGATGTCAATGTGAGTCATTGGTGAGGCTGAGTTAGCTGGGGAGGAGCCCAGAGAGGAGAACGCTGGGTTTATGGAGAAGTCAGGCCTGATTATCCACCAGCTGCTCAGATCAAAGAGCAGGCTCCACTCTGGATGCCGAATCGGCAGCCCGTTCAATGTCCTGGCCCCATCCCTCTCTCCACCCCTACTCCCAGGATTATGAAGGATTGATACTTTTTGTGAGAGTGACAGTTGAAATAGGTAACAACTGGAAATAGCACAGGTGCCAGCTAGGGTGGTCAGGGAGTGGAGGGGAGTGGAGGGGGCTAAGGGCAATGGGCACTTATCAAATGAAATAAAAGCCTTTCACAACCTAAGCAACTCTTTCTGTGTGTACTGGCTGAATACAAGCTCTGTGCTAGGTGAAGAGGCCTAATGCAAGGCAACAGAAGCCCTGGGGTCAAAGGTTAACTGCACCTAAGTTAGAGAGGTCCTAGAGGAGACAAAGAGACTCCCTTTGTCCCCTGATTGACACCACTCCCCACACACACCGCTGGTTCAATAGGCCCCTTGGCTTCTCACTGAGGGAACTGTAGCTCTCTTGGGTTTGTCCAAGAGGAATACTCAGGAAGAGGCTGGGTTCCTGTAGCCATCAGTGAGAAGGGGGAAGCAGAGGTGGGGGCTGGCGAGCTGGGCTGCCTCTGATACTGTCCAGACTCATTAAACCTGCCTGGCAGCGCTGCTGTCACCAAGGCTGAGAGACTGCCAGGCAGCATCCTTCTCCTGAGGCCACAGAGCCTGCCCCCAGCCTCACAGCAGATCCTGGGCAGCCTCCTGACCCACATGCTCCAGAGTGCAGTGAGCATGCAGGAGTGAGCAGAGCTGGATGTGTTGAGTCTGGAGCTGCAGGAAGCTGGGTGACCAGTGGTTTCCACAAGCTGAGCTGGTTCCTAGTTTGGGGTGGCTGAGAGAATTCACAGCTACAGTAAACCTTTTGCAGAGCAAAGCTGGGCCTGGAGGTCCCTCTCCATGACTCCCTCGGCCTCACCTACCAGAACCTCTCCCCCGCCAGTGTGCCTTCTGTCCTGTGGGTTATGTGCTTTCCCATCACATCTTGGGGCCAGGGTCTGCAGTCTCTCAGAGGAGGGGTCGGGAAGTGTATTTGTGATGAGTGGGGGAAGAAGCAAGGTTAACAGCTACTATTTAATGAGCTTCTACTTTGTGCTGGCCTCATGCCAGGAGCTTACATTATCTAGAAACTCACAATAAGAGAATAGTTATTAAACCCTAGACAGTTGAGAAAATTTAGGCTCAGAGACACTAAATAACTCGCTGTAAGGTCATCCAGCCAGTTAGCAACTGGGATGCAAAGCCAAGGCTCAAGATTCTGGAGTCCCCGGTCTTTCTTCTGCACCAGCAGCTTGCCTGCATGCTTTCTTGAACAAGGATGGCATCTGTCTGCTCAAGATCTTCCCGATGAGGGGCCCATATCTGACAGCATGTCATGTCAGATAAGATCAGGCAGCAAAGGAGAGAGCCCCAAGTTTGGGGTCGGGATGGGGAGTCAGGCCAGAGAGACTGGAGTGGAGGGTGGGGTTGGCACTAAGGCTGTGGAATTCATGAGGGAGTTCCTGTGTCTGTTGGCCCCTGATACATCCGTCTACATCCTGGTCTGCCTGTGATTGCACAACTCCCGTAGGACCATGACTTAACTCTGTGTGGGACTGGCCCTCGGCAACACTGGTTCTCAAACCATTAATATGTATCTCCATGGTCATGATGAAGAGAATGGTGATTATAATTATAATGACAATGAAACAAAAGGGTCCTGGGACACCAATTAGTGGCTAGCCTGTAGTAAGTGCTCAATAAATAACTGTCCAGTTCAAATGAATGGGACACTTACCTAGTGATGTTGCAATGGAGGCAGCGCTCAGGGAAGCAGTTGGATCTAGCGGGCCTGGGCTTGGGAGCTTTCTCTCCCGGGAGGATGGGGGTGAGGACAGAGTGATGCCAAAGAACCCTGCAAAGGGAGCACGTGGGGTTTGAGTGCCATCTTACCAGCCTTGGCCTCTGGGCTTTTCGTGAAAAGCCAATCTTTCCCCAGAACTTGCCCTCAGAGAGCCACCGTCCCAGGCATTACAGCCACATGCCCACCAGGACCTAAGCTCCATGGACCAAACCAAACTGAATAGGGCAAAGAGGGAATTTCCTCCTGGGAGCAGCGGCCTGCGTCCCTGGGCAGGAGGAAGCAATGCAGACCTTCCCTCGAGTCAAGGAAGAAAGGGAGTGTCGCCTAAGCCCCTGGGACAGTGTCTGACAGGCAGGGGTCGTCTGTCAGTGTTGGTGGCAATGAAGCAAACACTCACCCGGCGAATCCGAGACTCTGGAGGCAGAGCTTGGGGATGCCGTTGGGCCTGGGGGGCTCACGCCGCCGGAGAAGTTCCGGAGTGGGGACAGAGTGGTGTCAAAGAACCCTGCAAAAGGAGCCCGGCTGAAGCTTCCTCCCACCTGCCAGGCAGCCCAGCCGGGGCTCTCTTCAGGGTGGAGTGGGTACTCACCAAACGGTCCCAGGCGCCCAGCAATCTCTGCCAGACTGGCCTGCAGACTGGGCAGAAGGGGCAGAGTTCGATGCCCGAGCGTGGGGGCTGCGCCTGCTCTCAGTGCCATGTCAAACTTCAGCTCCAGCTCAGTCCGGTGGGGCCTGGGGGCACTGGATGGAGGTGCTGTCGCCATCGGAGCCGTGTCCCAGGTCACGGTGCCCATCCTGGGCCGGTAGGGAGCGGTGGGCCGGTTGGTGGGCCCAGAGAGGGGGGCTGTGGATTCTAGGTGCAGGGAGGAGGCCCAGGGTGCAGCGCTGCCTTCGGCGGAACCCCACTCTGGGGAGTAGTTCCCAAGGGAGCCCACCAGCAGTTCCCAAAGGGGGTCAGTCCTCAGGCCACTGGCCACCTCCTCCTCCAGCTCCTGGCTCGGTCCAGGAGACAGTGGATGGGTCTCTGTGACAGGGCTCCCCCAGGCCGCAGCAGGTCCCCGAAGGTGGAATTTGAAGTTAAGTCCCAGATTGAGAGACAGCATGGAGGCCTCACTCTGAGGTGCTGGGGTCAAAGTAGTGAGAGGGGCGCCTGGGATGGAGGAAGCAGGCTGGGGGCCCACAGAAACAGCGAGGAGGACCCAGCAGACCAGCCCCAGCCCCAGACAGCCGCGCCCTGCCATGGCCCCACTTGGTCTCAGGTAGCCTCAGTGGGTAGGGGACTCAGTTCTTCGGCACCTTTTGAGCACGAAGGTCCTGGAGAAAGGAGAGGCACCATGAACCCTGGCTGCCTGGGGTGAATGGCCCCAGAGAGAGACTTCCAATCACAGAGAAGCAGGTAGTGGGGGCAGGATGCAAGGGTTCTGCCCAGCAGAGCTGCCAGCTCCTTCCTCCTCTCAGGGCCCAGCACGAAGCTCTCCCCCACAGTTTCCCTAAGGCTTCCTCTCCCTGAACCCCTGCCTCTCCCACCTGCTCAATTTGGGGTGAGACCACAACCAGCTGCTCTCATTCTTGACTGATAGTAGATGGGATGGACTTGATTTCCAGACTCAGATCCCTTCCCATCCTCCCTTCCATCCTCCCTTCCAAACTCAAATACTTATTGAGGCTACTGTGTGCCCAGACCCTTCTGGTAATACAACTGCGAGCAAGTGACCCCTCACAGATGAATCTCAACCTAGGCCCACCCCCACAGCATCTTAGGTGGGCCCTGCACCGCTAAGACCCAGGAATACGGGGCCCTGGGAGGGGCAAGCCGGGCTGAGTGATCTGGCAGAGATGGAGAAGGCAGCCAAGCTCCCTGGCCCCGCAGAAGCTCTGTCCATTCAGCCTTTCCCCCCTTTCCTGGGGCTTGGCCTGCACCCTCCCCGTGAACCCTAGGAGTATTTGGGGGCGGGGCAGCTTGGCCATCTCCCTCCCCCTGAACCCTAGGAGTGTTTGGGGGCGGGGCAGCTTGGCCATCTCTGGTTTCCTGGGGAAGATGGCCAGGCAGGCAAGCTGGGCAAAGCGCTGCTGCAGGAGACTCCTTCCCCTCCCCAGGAGCCCCTCCCTGCATGCACATCTGATGGGGAAGGGGAGGGTGAGCCAGGGACACATGTGCACCCGGCACCCTTACTTCACGCACAGCCACACCTAGCACCCATGACACATTCACCCACTCACCCTTCACACAGCCTTGCACACTAGTGCGCTCACACACATTCAGTGCTGCCCAGCACCCTCCCTCCTACATGGGTTCATGTGAGCTCAGTGCCCCCCCCATATACACATCCCCACCACACAGGCACACACAGTATATAGTCACACTGAGAGGCACACACCCCCACACACAGTCACATACTCCTTACAGGCACACATCACACATCATCCCTCCACACACCCCTGGAGGCGCGTACACACACACACACACACACACGCACGCACACGCACACGCACACACACTCTCCCCCTGCAC
>PVJC01026871.1:0-23681 GCA_004026665.1 Murina feae
TAGCATTTGCAGGAGTATGGATGGAGCTGGAGAACATAATGCTAAGTGAAATAAGCCAGTCAATGAAAGAAAAATACCACATGTCCTCACTCATCTATGGATAATAATAACCATTATAAACTGGTGAACAAAAATAGATACAGAGGCAGAGCAACATCAAACAGACTGTCAAATTACAGCAACAAGGACAGGGACGTTGAGGGGTAACAGATCAGCCAAGGGACTTTTGTGTGTGCATTTAAGCATAACCAATGGACACAAAACACTGGGGGGTAGGGGAGGCTGGGGGAAGGGCAGCGAGAAAAAGAGATATATGTACTAATCTTTGTAAAGCTTTATGTAATTTTAAAAAAATGTAAAAAATAAAAAAAAAATACAGGTGTGAATCTATATAATAGTAGGTATATAAAAAAACATGTGTATTCAAATGCAACATTGTGTCAAAATTTCAAAGCAATTGGTGAATAACTTTTGGAGATTTAAGATTTTGAACAAACGAACATTTACATTTTTATTTATATCAATAATCAAAGTATAATGTGTACATACATACATACATATATATATGAAAGTATTACATATATATGTAATTTTTACTCATAAAATAATGTAAATTACTTGAAGGGATAGATTTGTTTTCTATCTTTTGTAGCTTTTTTTAAAAAATATATTTTATTGATTTTTT
Source organism: Murina feae (assembly GCA_004026665.1). Taxonomy (NCBI): domain Eukaryota; kingdom Metazoa; phylum Chordata; class Mammalia; order Chiroptera; family Vespertilionidae; genus Murina; species Murina feae. Next base: position 686 of record PVJC01026871.1, read on the forward strand.
TATAGAGAGAAAGGAAGAGGGATAGAGAGTTAGAAACATCGATGAGAGAGAAACATCGATCAGCTGCCTCCTGCACACTCCCTACTGGGGATGTGTCTGCAACCAAGGTGCATGTCCTTGACCGGAATCGAACCTGGGACCTTTCAGTCCCCAGGCCTACGCTCTATCCACTGAGCCAAACCAGTCGAGGCTGTAGCTTTTTCATCATTTCAAAAATTAGTATAATAGTATCTCCATTTTACAGATGACAATACTGAGGAATGAGAGATTAGGTAACATTTCTAAAATAAAAATTTCCAGTAAAATGAAAGATATGGAATCCAAATAAGTCCAGCTCTAAAACTCTAGCTCTTCACAACTGTGCTACCTTGCCTCCCTCCAGACTATACAATAAACTCAAATTCTTATTAGATTTAATAAGATTTGAAAAAACTCATAGGAATAAATGGTATACATTTATATGCAGTACATTTTGCAATGGGCTTCATTGAAACTGGGCTCTGTTGTCTTTTAGAAAGATAAGCTTAATAAAAAAATACCCAACTATCTTTTTAACTTATTCTAATCTATATTCCCATATTATTATTTTAAAAAGGTTTAAATGGGAAAAGGATCACTTCACTAAAGTCTTTTATCGGCTTTTTGAGGAAAAAAATGTTTAAATGTTTAAAAGTTTGAAAGCAACCCGAAGTCCTATAATTTCCAAGGCTTTTTCCAGAAATGGGTCTACGATTTTAAACAATAACTGAAAATGTATTGGCTACCATATGTATGGCTCATTCCCAGGCAATGTGAAGTGACAAGGATAAATAAAAGCAACCTCACTTGGCCAGGTGGCTCAGGTGGTTGGAGCATCATCCCGTGTCATATACACCTGAAAGGTTGCAGGTTCAATTCCCAGTCAGGGCACATACCTAGGCTGGGGGTTTGATCCCTCAACAGGACCTGTACAGGAGGCAACGGATGGATGTTTCTCAATCTCTCTCTATTTCTCCTTTCCTCTCTCTCTCTCTCTAAAATCAATAAAACATATCCTTGGGTGAGAATTTTTTAAAGTAAATATAAATTAAATAAATAAATAAAAACAACCTCACAAGAACTTCTAGAAAATGGGTTTTCCTAATAATGCAGACTTCTATGGGAAGATACAGAGTATTCTCAATTCTATGGGTCTGCTATTGCTCTAAATATAGAGCCAGAAGAGTGGTATATCTGATTTCATTTTTATTCACACAACTTTTACTTCTGATATATTTTAAATGAGAGTCTTCAATTCCAATTTTTGTACAATTCCTACGTACCAATATCAACTTCCTGGGCCTGATAACAAAAGTCCCATCCCAGCTGTCACATCTAAAGGAAATCTGTCTTGGTTGTTACTAGCTTTTTAACTAGCCTCAGGCAATACTGAAATGCTTCTGGTGTATGGAGTAAACTTAAAGGTCACATTAAAAGTATTAGCAATGATGGTTTACTTTATCACTTCTAAATGAACAAAGAGCAAAGCTAAAATATCTCTGTGGCTTCCATGATTATAAATAGCAATTGCTAAATTCAATTTTCCCTAAGATAAAGTCCTTATTATTCAAATATTCACCATAGTGACATTCATATTCATTGTATTAAAACGATCCCTCTAGATTGTCCTTGGTCTAGGAAATGTCAAAAATAAAGCCAAAGCTAAATCAGATTACCTACCAATAAAACAGTTTACATCAGGGGCAAGCAGGAGGTCTCTTAGCACCTGAAATCTAGGACTTGTGAGTGGTTGTGGATAGACTGAGAAATGCCCTTATGTGCAGTTTTGATAGAGAATTTTATTAAAATCCTTCATTTTGCTTCTACCCCCTACCTTGTCTACTAACTACTAATAATCTACTCAGGAATTTAATTTTCATTTCCAAAGTCTCAGGAGGGTTAGAGCTCTGAAAATCACTGTAAAATATAGGTATTGCTCTTTCGTTTTTAATTTTATTTCCTCCCAAGCATAAGTAGATCGGCACAGAAATGTTCCTACTTTAGAAATCATAATCTAACACTCAAGACTCTACACTGTCTGGTCCCAACACACTCCCTGTGATAGTCTAAAGTACCCCACCAGGCTAGGCCAAAATGAACTATTTCATTCTGCTCAAGGATATTATTTCTTTCTGCCTCCCTACATTTGTCATTACTGTTTCCTCTGCCCGAAATGACCTTTCTCCTATCTTGGCCAGTTTTCAAGGTCTACCTCAGATGCTACCTTTTCCATAATTACCTAACATCCCATCTAGCCTGCCTCTCCTCTCCTCTCCTCTCCCCATTCAGCTGGGGAAAGTCTACCCATTGTACTCACACACACACAAAAAAAGAAATATCTGTGCTTCTTTCATCTCTCTTTTGAATCTCTGTGGCACTTCCCACTTCCCACATTGTGTTATAGTTACTTGTATTTAGAATGTATGACTCACAAGCTGTGACCTTCTGAAGAAAGTAAACCATCAGTCTTTATATTCTTGCCTAATAACTATCACCAGAACACTGTAAGGTTTTTGTATGATTGTTTTTAACAAATGGCATTATGCTGAGGTTTGCTTGAAACCTGTGCAAAATGGGGAAAAGAGTTGTACATTAAGAAAATAGTTCAAGAAAAGACAACTAAAATGCAAAGCTGTCACAAACTGTAGCACATAAGCATTTAGATTTTATTTAAATACCTAATTATTTACTTGTACTTAGAAACATGACAATTTTTGAGCAAATAGATGTTTTTATATTAATCAAAATATTATACTTTTACAAACAGAAACTTGAAATGTTCTACTCATACACAATACTGCCTTTATGACATATTTCATTTTTGCCTTTCATCTAGGATAAAAATATTAATTAAAAAATAAAATTACAAAACAAGTGCATTTAACTTTCAGTGAAGTTTTTTTGTCCTGTGTTTTTTTATTTAAAAATAAATCAGGTCATTCATGAAATCTAAGCTATATAACTTGTCTCTATTATTTTCTTTAAACCTTAATTTTACTTCTTAATTTTATTCTTCAACTATAAGTAAAAAAAACTTAACATTGATATTAAATTTGCCCAAAGGCCCAATAATCTTCCTGTCATGAATGTAGTTGGTTCAACATAGGAAAGCAAAAGATCAACACATAGAATACAATAGAAACTTCAATCCGCCAAGTAGGCAGATGCAAAATACTTTAAACTCAAAATTTTTCATCAAATCACAATTATTATAGACAGAAAATGTTAGAATTTTATAAGCAGTAGCATGTTTTTCTTGGCTTGCCTTTTTTATAATCATTTCTACTCAGTATACCTTATGTTTTCTATTCAATTTCTTATTTGATAAGGAGAATGAAAGAGGTAACAAAGCTAAAACTAAACTGCATGACTACCATGACCAACACTTGCCAATAGCTCATTCAATGTCTTTGAATGCATAAAATGTTTGTCAATAATTAATGTTGCCAATGATGTGCTTGCTAATTTTTGTTTGCTTGTTTGTTTGTTTTCCTCACCCGAGGATATTTTCCCATTGATTTCTTTTTTAAGAGAGAGTAGAAGAGACAGAGAGAAACATTGATGAGAGAAAGACATGTCGATTGGTTGGCTCCTGCACACACTCCAACCAGGGCCAGGGAACCAGCAACCAAGGTACACGACCTTGACCGGAATCAAACCCAGGACCCTTCAGTCTGCAGGCCAACATTCCATTCACTGAGCCAAATTGGCTAAGGCTGTGCTTGCTACTCTTAAAAGTGCTTTACAAACATTTATTCACTTGATCTTCACAATAAATCTTTGAGGTAGGTGCCATTGCTATCCCTATATTACAAATGAGGAAACCGTTACCTAGAAAGGCTAAGTAACCTGCCCAAGATCATACAGCTGCTAAGTGGTATAGCTAAGATTTGAACACAGTGAAAGTGGCAGTCCAAATGCTTAACCATCACACTATACAAATCAGAAGAATTTGCATATCAATTTTCTATTATTTTACTACAAGAAAATAGGCAGTTTGGAGGCAATATTGGGCAACATGGCCCAGTTTGGGGTTCTGAGGAAACAAGGGTTTTGCATATGCTATGCCAGCATACTGGTATAGAAGAGAGGAGAGTAGTGCCTGGATGTCTAACAGCCAGAGGGCTATGGCCCACTTCCATTACAGCTCCTCCTAATTCCCTTTCTGAGAGCTTGAGATGAATCCTATCTTCTCCACCCCATTTTATACAAAGGACTCCCAAATGACCTAGTCAGATCAAACACTCCTATACTTGCTATTTTTTATTGCTAAAACTCAAACCCTATGAAGTCAAAACCCCCTTCCATAATGCATAATTACCTTTGCCTGGCCTGAAATTAGACTGAATTGGTCACATTCCTGTTTTGAGCTGATTCTTGGAGTTCTTGCTCTGCCTCATCCAAATGAGCTACTAGTAGATCCACCTTCACTCTCAAAATAACAACTATGGCTTATAAAACATACCAGGTTATTTTACTGATGCAGTTTATTAGTAAAATGCTCTGGTGAAATAAATTATGTGTTACAAAAGAACTTAATACAATTTTCAAAATTATAGAATGTTTAATTATATAGTTTGATCCAATCTTTTATGTCTCAAATACCAAGACATTTACATGAGAAAAACAGTTATGAATAATTCATTCTAAGATTAATCAGTTCATAAAACTGATTGTAGCATACTACCTTTGAAATATCAATTCAAAATGTGAGCATAGCTCATGTACATTTTCTTATGATTTTCAAAGCAGTAAACAACTTTTCCTTTTCTGTATAAAGTGGTATAGACAGAGACAACCATTGTAAAAAGAAGATGGCCAATTGTTAGTGGGCAGATTTACAATTCATTCTACAATTCAGAACATCAGTCTTGCTGGACAGGAAAAATGATTGACAATAAATTTAAATGTTTGTGACATTCTAACCAATCTTTACTTTTTTAATGAAACATATTTTGACATAGCAATGGAGAGAATTTCTCCTATTTGTAAAAGAAATAAAAATTCTAATACAGTAATTTTTTCACCTTATAAAACTTTTGAAATATCCTCATTCGAGTATCACTAACGAAAAGCACACCTCAAAATCTTTATGGTTCCTTTGGAAGGTCATAAATATAGTGAAAACAAGCAGAATGCTGTGAAACCAATACTTAGAGTAATCCCAAAGCAATGCCAAGAAACAGAATGTACTCATAGTGTCTAGTACATGCAAATACTGAAAATAAATTCTAACAGATTAAACAGGTTTTTGTAGCAACTAAAAGGTATATTCACATCATTCCAAAACTAATCAAGCTTAAAAATATGGCAATCTTCCCTACTAATAAGAATATAAGCTGGCTAAGCAGCCTGAATAACATATAAATTATAGCCAATATCAGTAAGTATAACTTTTCAATGTGGTTTTAATTAAAAAGGAGAACTGAATTAAATCACTGCTTCAGATTTCCACTTCAGTCTTTTGCTAATATATTCATTTTTAATACTATATCACTTCACTCTAATGAAGCATTAAAGCCTAATCATGCTACCAAATCACAAACACAAAACTATCTGTTGAGAAGTGTTGCAACATTTTATCTCTTTTTGCTTATTTTAATATGGAGTATATGATCAAGTATCATCTAGAATTCAAGAAGAAATATGTACCACATAAAAATATGTATCATATTTCCTTCATAATCTGAATGTCAAACACAGGCACAGTGTCTAATTACCAAGCATGTAATTCTAAGAATATGCTACATCAAACCAAAGTTAAATGTATTATAACTTGGTAAGTAAAGATAGTTTAAAAGAAGTGAGTTTCAGAATAAAATAGATATAAATCCAAATTATTTGCTGTGATGATGCTCTACTCTTTGTAATTAATATGTCAATATAGTCAAATATTTTCATTTTGAAAATGAAAGTAAGTAAATGCAGAACATCGCTGAGTCAAAAGCCTTAAGCTTAAATGTCACAAACTTTCCTTTAAAAAAATATATTTATGACCTGCTTTCACCTATAAGCAATGCCTTAGCAGATGAAAGGACCAAGGGCGGCATTATTTCAATAAAGCTGAGAAATTATTAAAACCAATGCCCTTTAATACAGGTCTGATACTGAGACGTAAATTTCAGGAAATTAGCTCATAGCTCAAATGCTAGTAAACATGTCTCTTCTCCTCACACATATATTGTGGTGTGGTTGCAGACTACAACAGTAGCAACATCTATTTCTGTGCTTAAGAAATTCCAGATAAAAACATTTTAATATGTCACTATATAGCAGCAACTAGCTATGAAGTATCCTTATCAATTTGAACAGTGTGTGCTATTTTTATCATTCCCAATAAGAAGATGCAGTATTGGGGCTTAATCTGGAAAAATCTGTAAAGCCCCAAACCTTGTTTTTAATCTCATGCAAGATATATTTCCCTTAATCCCCACTTCCCCCCAAAAATCTAAAATAAACACAAGCTCACACACACACACACACACACAATTTCTAAAATTCAGATTGTTTAGCTGGTGTCTATTACTCTAAATATTACTCGTTCAAGTATCATAAGGAAAATCTAATAAGAAACAATTACATAGATTAATATATTCCAAATGATTAAGAGCTAGAAAAAGCAATGACTCTGTAATCTAATAGTCTTATCATAATTATGAGGTCATACCTGATGACTTAGAGGTTGAAAGGACTCACAGGTTCCAGACTGCATGACCTTTCTATTCCCAGAAACCCCTAAAGATTGCATTTTCTGTCTTACAAAAGATAATCACAGCCATCTCTCTGTCTCAGCATCTTCAGGGCTAGTGAAGAAAAACTCGAACAGCAGATCTGTCCATCTTTTTAAGCCATCATGAAGATATCAGATCTCATATATTGTTTATCATCTCCCCTTTGCAGTTACAAACACTCTGTATTAAGGGAGGATGACACAGTCGTGTTTGCTATTTGGTGAAGCTGTTAATGCTCTCTGAAAATAGTAAGCTTGCAGCTTAGAGCCATTCTGCATCATCAAACACAGAATGATCCACATCCTCCAGTTTCCCACTTCTGCTACTATAAAGATGTCACTTGCCAAGAAGAGTTTTACTTTTTTGTAAGTTCTTTAAAAATAAGCAATATTCTACCTAATTAAGTGTCAATGTGTGTTGTAAATACCATGTTCAAATGGCAATTCTTAATTATTAGGCAATTTTCTCCAGGCATGACTAAGCTTTAGTGTGATGACTAAATAAGAAAAACTGTACTCTCTCTCTTCCAAACATTACTCATCCAACCCATTAAAATTAGAAGTCCCTAAAACTGAAAAACCTATTCTGCCAACCTTTGATAATGGTGTATAACAGTCAATAGATAAATAAGTAAAATTATTTCACTTTTCTCAGGAACTTCATTTTTATTTCATGTTCTCCAGACTTTATGCTTCAAAGCAAAATGCCCTTTATATGTTTATTTAATATATTCTAGGAAAGACAATGTATTAGTGTTAAATTCCAAAAGTGCATAGTAAATCTAGGAATGAAACCTATGTAAGTTATTGACAATCTTATTGTGATTTCTCATTGTGTCTCATTTGTGTTCATCAATGTTCTTATAATGCTTTCATTTACCACAACACAGTAGAATCAGGAAATTTTAAGACTGATGAGTTCTGATAAGAGCGAACCAATATCCTTTAAAATTGTATGTAAAAATACCATATGACAAAAGATTGTGTTTCAGAAATAAATAAAAAAAACTAAAATTATTAGAATACCAAATACATCATGTTACTCTTAAACGGCTTTCACGGTATGGATAATCTGAATTAATGAACACTTTATTTGTATACCTATGAACACTCTATACCTGTGAAATAATTAAATGAAATTTAATGATAGCTAAAGTGTTATACAGAAAATGTTTTAGATCAGTGTAGACTAGTCATAAGTCTGTATAATTTCTCTTGTCTCATTTACAATATTTGATGAGCATAATATGTATTATCCTGAAGACTAATCAAAATGAATCTTAAAGTTAGGGTTTCTTTAAGGGGCTGGGGACATGGAGGGAAAGAGGAGATGTTGGCCAAAAAGTGCAAAGCCCCAAATATAAGATGAATAATTTCTGGAGAATCTAATGTACAGCATAGTGATTACAGTTGATAATATTGTATTAAATATTTAGAAACTGAACTATGGTGCTAATATTTTAGCAATATATAAGTATCAAAAATATGTGTATCAAATCAATGCATTGTAAATCTTAAATTTACATATTATGTCAATTGAATCTCAATAAATCTGGGGGTAAAGTTATTATACTCTAAAAATATACAATTTTCATTTGTACAAAATAAAGAGATTTGGCTTCTTTAATAGCCTGATGTACACTATCCACTTAAAGAAATTATTGCCTCTAACTGCACAGGTTCAGACAAAGGGTTCAGCATTTTACCTAAATGCATACAATGATATACTTAAATAAAAAAACATATGCAGGAAAATATGTCTTATCTATGCAGTATTTATTCTCTTATTTGTAATAAAAAGAGGTACTCATTCGTGGAGATGTCTTCTCAATAAGGCTCTCCCAACAACACCATCTCCCTTTCTATATTCATGTACAAAATATTAAAAATCTTCTATGTGTCAGATACTGTATAGGTGCTGGAGACACTATGACAATGCAAAATATGCCATTACAAAAGCAGATAGATAATTAAACAAGTATGTTTTGTTATGACAGAAGAATCAAGGGGCGATATGAGAGCAATACAAGGGCATCGAACCCTAATCTAGAGATCAGAAAGGATCTCCTTAAGAAAGTACCATTAAAACAGAGAAGATCCTGAGCAAGACACACTCAAGAATGGTAAACACAGCATGGTTGCACCATATAGTGCAAGTAGGACAGAGGGCAGAGATGAGGCTAAGAAGGGAGGCCAAAGTCCAATTACATGAAGCCTCAGAAGCCATTTAGAGAGTTTGAGGTCTATCCTAAGGGGAGTGAGAGGTCGTCAACATAATCAGTTTTGCAGTTTTAGATTATCCTGGCCACAGTGGAGAGTCAATTGAGTAAAATAAAACTGGAGGCAGAGTGTCAAGTTACAGAATTTTGAGCAGGGGATAGTGACAGTGGGAATGACAAGAAATGGATAGATTCCAGATATACTTTTTAGTTAAAAAGAAAAGGATCTGGAGATTGAATGTGAGAAATTAGGGGGAGAAAATACTAACTAAGACTAATACTAACCTCCCATATTATTACAGATTTCATTTTAACAATCAATATACTTTCATCACGTGCTCTTCTTATCCTTTCCATGTGTGTATGTTTAGTTTTTATAAAATGGTCAAAAAATTGTGAAAAGACATCTTATATGTCTTCTGTGTCCTCTCATAATGTGCATAACTTTAAACAAATTATAAATGAATAAATAAATGGGAAGTAAATAATTTGAATTTCTCTTTCATATATTTTTCATAACATGAACATAAACTTTGTTTACATCAGTCTCTGGACATTATTAATTAGTGCATATTATCTAAATTTCTTCAGTGTTTTCTTGCCAACATATTTAATAGATCTTTGCAATAAAAACATGAAATACAGTTAATGAAATCAATTTAAACAGAAAATTTTATTTACAATCCATTATTGACCCACATAACAGTAATTTAGCATGGGGTAACCAAAGAAAAATAATAGATATTTATTTTCATTCCCACACTATGCTATTCATAGCAGTGTTATCAAGATGTTCTCATAATAGTAAAGCACAATACCTCTACATTTTCCCTAATAAGTCTAACAAAGGTTTGATAAAAGGAATGAAGAGCAGCCAACACATAGCAAAAGAATCTTTTGGTCTAAATGAGGAAGGACCAAAGGGTGAAAATCATAAGTCAAAAGTAACATTATCCTTTTAATGATTGTCTGGGTTATCAGAACATCCCAAATGATATAGGATCAACATCTTGAGAACAGCAATAGTTTTTTGTCTGTTAACTTCTTTATTGTTGAAAATATTACATATGCCTCCTTTTTCCCCCATTGACCCCTCCCACTCATTCCCACCCCCCAGCACATGCCTTCACCCCCCTACGGTCTGTATCCATTTGTTACACTTATATGCATGCCATCTCTTACCCTTCCCCTCCTCCCTTGCCTTCCCTCTGAGGTTTGAAAGTCTGTTCCATGCTTCTCTGTCTCTGGATCTATTTTTGTTCATCAGTTTATGTTATTCAATATATTCCACAAATGAGTGAGATCATGTGATATTTATCTTTCTCCAACTGGCTTATTTCACTTAGCATAATGCTGTCCAGGTCCATCCATACTGCTGCAAATGGTAAGAGTTCTTTCTTTTTCACAGCAGCATAGTATTCCATTGTGTAGATGTGTCACAGTTTTTAACAGCAATAGTTTTATAGTAATTACCACATATTTAGCTCTTGCTTTTTACCTCAGGGACTATGAACCAATGCCCTCATTTTTCAGATGAGGTAAATGGAAGTAAAATTTCTCTGACATAATAAATTAATGCTCCAAATACATGTTGCTAAAGTGTCCTCTAAAAGGAATCAAACTATTTAATCTGTACCTGTAAGTGAACAGTAGTGCCCCTCTCCCTTATCCTTCCCTCATCAATACTGGTTATGACTGTCTACCATTTAAACGTTAACAAATATCTCAATTTTATATGAATTTCTCATTTCTATTACTTTTGAGGCCATTTATAATTCATTTGAGAATTGCTTGTTCACTTTATTTTTCCACAAGGATATTGACAATGTGCTCTGTAAGCTTCCTCTCTCAAATTCCAGTTGAAGGGATTTGAGTTTAAGATTGTTTATAAAAGTGATTTATATACTAAAAATATTAATCCTTGAATAATCACCTATGCTATAAATCTTTTTCCAAGTTCATCATTTGGTTTTTAATTTTATTTACTTTATTTTCAATCATTCCCTTTTAACCTTGGGCATCCCAGATTCAAATTAATTTTCCCTCCTCTACCTTTCCTTTTTTCACCTTCCTGTTGAGGGCTAACTCCTCTGCCCCCAGGATCTTGTAGTATTTGATATTAATAGTGTTTCATTGTCCATTCTCACCATCACACTATGACCTCTTTGAAGACAGGAACATGCCTTTCTTCATTGCAAATCTTTCTAGTATATAATCTCCAGTAGATGTTTAACAAATAATCACTAGATGAGCAAAATGAAAGAATAGGCCTCTCCTCTGGTAGAATTTCTGAGAGGGAAAATAGTGTTAATAATAATACTGTTACTTAAAAAAATACGATATTTAGTGACTTCATCAGACCCTCTCCAGGCCTAACTGCAGCATCTTTAACCCTGAATCATTTTGCTGTATACTGGCTCTCTTTGTAAAAATGTACTAAGTTCTTTAAATTAGTTTTCCTAATCAAAGGTGAAATTAGCACTAAGTAAAATATTATTTTCTCACTTTAACTTTCCTGATTATATCTTTAAAACTTATTAACTGACAAATTTATTGATAAATTTTGTGTAAATGTAATTGGATTTATGTCAAATAACCTTGAATGATAATCAGGATTTTAAAAAAGAAAAGAGGAAATTAATTTTTGTGTAATAGTTAAATGCACAGCTAGATAAAAGTTTTTGAGCTCAAATACTAACTTAACCATTTACTAGTCTTACAATTTTGGACAAATTATTTAATCTTTCTACATCTCAATTTCTTCACCGATAAAATGGGGCTGGTAATGGTACATACCTCACAGAATGATTATGATGATTATATGAAGTGATAGGTCATGCACTTCACACAGGGTCTAGAACACTGTAATACTCAACAAATGGCAACTACTATTAGTTTTTAACTGGCCTTCCCAATGTTGCTTAGAAGAATCATTAACCATAATTGAATAAATAAATCCCTACAGGTAATCACCCTGGATCTAGCAAAATTGGGTTGCCAAGGTGATAAGCAGCTCAACTGCAAGCCAACGCCTGCAATCAGGCTGTTTGCCCTTATGCTTCTCTATGGGTCTCTACGAAAACCTGTTGCTTGTCTTCTCCTCCTCTAGCAGCTTAACATGCACAGCATGTGATTCCATAACTGGCCTCTTTTTGGAGCTCAGAACCAGCAATTCTGGAAGGTGACTGTCCATTTCTGACTAAACTCTCAGTCACTGAATGATTATGCAACAAACCCATATCTTAAGTTATGTCATCACAAGCATTTAGCCTGTATTTGTGAAAATCCACCATCCTTGACGCAAGAACAAAAACACATACAGAAGCTTCATTATATTTTTAATCTCTTATGAGCCAAGTACTTTCATTTAATCCCTGCAACAAATTGTGAGAGGGATATTGTTTCAATATTTTACAGTCGAGGAGACCAAGGCTCAGGTAGATCAAGTACAGTGATTAAGGCCACACGGTGGCACAATTCTTTCCTTCTCTTTTGTAAGGATTGTATCTACAGGCAAACATCATCCCCTTCTTTCACGTTTTGTTCACGCCCTTCTCCAACCATCAGAAAAATATGACTCTGCTTTCTACCTATAAGTAGTAATGTGTCTTTCACTGTTCTCTTCATGGCACTTTTCCAGAAAATTTCCTGAATGAGCAGAATTAGAGAAATGAATACAGATAACTCAAATAGACTTCAAGGAGGGGGGGGGGGATGCAGAATTTTTTTTCTCATGCAGAAGAATAGTTTTCACAATTACCAAAAGGTGGAAACAATTCAAATGTATATATATATTGGTAGATGAAGGAATAAACAAACCATGATATATACATACAATGGAATATTATTCTGTCTTATAAAGAACTGGAATTCTGATACATGTTCCAACATGGGTGAACCCTGAAAGCATTATGCTAAGTCAAATATGCCAAACACTGAAAGAAAAATACTATATGATTCCACTCATATAGCAAACCTATAGCAGTCAGAACAGAAAGTATAATTGTGATAACCAGCAATTGGGGGAGGGGAAACGGGGAGCTAATGTTTAATGGGTACAGAATTTCAGAATGGGATGATGGAAAAGTTCTGCAGAGGTGATAGTTGCACAACAATGTGAGTAGCACTTAATGCCACTAAATTGAACACTCAAAACAGCCAAAATGGTCATTTTATCTTATGTATATTTTACCACAATGAAAAAACGAATGCGATTTCTATCTCTGATTGTAACTCTAGAGCCAGTTGTCTTTTCTGGTCGTACTAGTCTTATTTTCCCTACATATTATTTAAAATTTATGAAATTACAACACTTTACAAAAATGTTTCATCTACTTGTCAAGCATTACTCCTCTTTCAGCCTCATTACCATAACCCAGGTTCACTAGGGCTATTCCTCTTCAAAGTGCCTAAAATATAAAATTTGGTTAAATTGGGTATTTTAACACTTAAAAAAATCTCTAAAAGCATTTCAACCTACCAGCATAGGAAGACAGTACAAAGAGTGATATTTGCAGCTTCAAGGAATGCAAATAGTAGCCTGTAGGTTTTCCCCCACCTCAATGCCCTTTGACTTTTCTGCTACAATGAATACTGTCGTTCACTCCACGCTCCTTTGAAACTCTCCTTTCGCTGGTTCTCCGACAGCTCCCACTCTACGAATCGCTCTTCTCCTTATATACAAAAGGTGACTGAACTCCTCCCACTGCGCTATGCAATCTAATAGTAAACCAAATACAGTCCTTGCCTCAATGTTCTAATTGAGCCATACAGATGAGCCCAGGCCAGAGTGCAGTATCATGAACAAATGATTGTTTTTTGTAAGCCATTAATTCTGGGGTGGTTTGTTATGTAGGATTATATAAACAAAACAGAATTTCACTGGACCTATATTCTGAAAATTTCCACATATCAATCTTAAAAACTAAAATCTTAATTCATTTGTCTTCCCATTCAAGTTCCATCTAATCAACTTTTTTGTCTCTGTAGTCCTACCATTCTTACAAGTATAGAGCTCTGAAAACATCCTTTTTACTCACTTTATATTACATTAGTACTAAAGAATATTAATGAATGTTAGAACAAAAATGGCTCGTAGGTAAGTAAGTTTATAAAACATTGGATTAAATGAAACTATAAAACTGTCTTTACTATTAGATTTTTTTTAGACTTTGCTACTGAGCTTGTTAAATTCAAGAAAGGGATATAAAATGAATATTTCCAAAATATGTTTAAGAAAGAATTCTATTTTCCACAAACTATCTGGTAGGACTAGTTTTTTTATAAAATACACTTTGGGAAAATGAACAAAGTAAGGACAAAGTGATATGTTAAGATCAAACAAAAAGAAACAGACTAGTTGTTCCTGAGGGTCTTTCTTTTCCTCTAAAGACAAAAGTGAAAGCATATTTTTCTATATGTATAACATACTTTAATAAAAAGTAGAAAAAGAGCAACATCAGCTCAAGGTAGAGATGTGGATAGGTAAGATAATGCTAAGAGCCAATGGCATGAAATTGTAGTGGTTCGTGTCATAATAATTCCATGATTCCTATTTTTCTTTAATTAAGTCTGCACTCTGGGAACAGAAACAGAAAAATTGAAAAGAAGAAGAAAGAACCACAGTGATCACATCAAAAGATGAGAAAGCTTAGTTTATTAGTAAAGAGACAATAATAGCTATAAATGTCCTACAGACCAAACCAGTAGTTATATGTATGGGACGGTGTGCAATGGAGTAAAGTACCTCCTGAATATAGGAGTCCTGGTAAAAACAAGGAGTTAGTTCAGAGAGTATAAGAACGCAAGGAGTAACGTCACTAACTTTTTTGTCTAAGAAAGGGTTAAGCATGTTTTGGAACATAGAAATGTAGGATTAGAAAATACATTATGACATAATTTAATGTAACACACACTGGACTAAAATTCAAAAGATTTAGACTTAACTAGCTGTGCTACAATAGATCTCAATATTTCTGACCTCAGATTCTCTTCTCCAATATGAATGTGAACTGTGTGGTCCTTCCTGTTTTTAGAATTCTGTAGGCCTCTGATTCCAAGTGGATTCATGCCACATAATGATTAAGTCTTAAACAGTACATGGCTGATGTGAAGTGCTGACCATGAGGAATTATATGACTCATGTGCCTGGATGTTTGCAGCCAACTGCAGGGAAAGAAAGACTGTGAGTCCATTATGTTCTCTATAGATAGTGACAAATAGATTTTGGTGGATAGTAAATAATAATGAGAATTTTTAAGTAAGTGGCATAGACTTCACAAGATGGAGGAGAGAAAAGGCTGCAACTTCATATTAAGTAAAATTGGGTAAACCTATACCCTAGCTTCTTACTGAAGTGAGGAAAGTTTTTTTTAAATAATGTTCTAATCTATTCCTAAATTATATCAATGTGTCCTTTAAAGTATTATTTGTATCAATCTCTTCCTCTGTATCTGCACAGCCATTACTATTGTCTAAATTCTCATCATCCCACCTAAATTACCTTGAAAGCCTTCTACTTGGTCTCACTGGCTCTAATCTGTCCTCTAAAATCCACTCTGCAGATTGATATTGAAATAATATTACCCGGAACTTGCTTTCATCACATTATTTTCCTCTTTAAAAGCCTAAATGACCACCTCTTACTATCCATATCAAGCCTAACCCTTTATTAGACTCTCCAGGCCCTCCATAATCTGATCTCATCCCACCTTTCTATCTCTATTCCTGTATTTTTCAACATAAACAATCCCTCTAGTCAAGTACTTTCAACACAGCCGGCCCACACACACTCCACTTATTTCTCCTATTCCCATACACATAATGTCAATTCCCACCTCCACACTTTTGCTGTAAGTTCCACCTCTTCAAAATATTTCACTCCATCCTGTTCATCTATAAAAATTCTATACAATAAGTGGCTAGAATTCCAGCTAATCTGGGTATTTACTGATCCTCTATTAAGTATGAATGATATCAGTCTTGACCTCAACAAGGTCATAGTCTAGTAGAGAAAATGAAAAAATGAGTCCACAATAACAATACTCTGTCAGCAAAATGCATGAAGTTCTGAATACATGGAGCACAGAGAAGTAGCATTTAAATCAGATACAGATGGTATATCAGAAATGGATTCCTAAAAGCAGTGAACCTTCAGCCACATCTTTAAGGAAGAGAAACACAAATGGAAATACCATATGCAAAGGCATGGACTATCTCAGTGGGCTCAGGAAGAAGAAAGTAACCCAGGTATATGGAAAATTGTATGCATAGCTGAGAGAAATGACAAGATATAAATAGAAATATTGGCTGGATGGGGCTAGACTATAATCAAGTCTAAGGTAATACTTTATTAAAGTATTATTTTAATACTTTAAAATAAAGACTTTATTTACCCTAAAGACTTTATTTTACCCTAAAACCAATAGGGGGAAATTGAAGAATTTTAACTGGGAGAGTGACTTTATTTAACTGGGAGAATGACTTTATTTTACCCTAAAACCAATAGGGGGAAATTGAAGAATTTTAACTGGGAGAGTGACTTCAAGTGATGAAACCTAGCTTTTAAAGGAAGACCATTCTAATAGGAGAATGGAAAAAAGAAATGAAAAATGAAGGTGGAGAGACCATTTACAAGGCAATTTTAATATACTACAAAGAAACAAACAAACCAAAAATGTTGACCTGCAATTGCAGAATATGCAAAGCTATTCCAGATATTTAGAATGTAAAATTGGCCTGAACACATGGTTCAGTGGTTGAGGGTCCACCTATGAGCCAGGAGGTCATGGTTAGATTCTCAGTCAGGGCATATGCTTAAGTTGCAGGCTCGATACCCAGTGTGGGCATGCAGAAGGTGGCTAATCAACAATTCTCTCTCATTGTTGATGTGTCTATCTTTCTCCCTCTCCTTTCCTCTCTGAAATCAATAAAAATATTTTTTTAAATAGAAAGCAAAATTGATTGCACTTAGTCATTGGTTCAATATGGGAAACAAAGAAGAAGAGAGCTTCTAAAGGTAACCAGAGGAACACCATTATCAACTCCCTCTTTCTACATTACATAAATTCTATCACATACAATTTAGTGCTCACATGCTATCATGCAATTTGAATTTCTCATTTTATGTGTGTTGTTTTTACTGACCTACACAGACTGTACAATCATTGAGGGTAAGGATACTTTTTGTTTCCTTCCCAGGACTAAGCACACAGTTAAGAACTTACCAAGTATCCTACATAATAAAAACCTAATGTGCTAAGTGTCTGGTCATCCAGTCATCCACACAACCAATCAAAGAGTAATATGGTAATTATAGACTAAGGCTGCTCAACTGCTCACTCTGATGTGCACTGACCATCAGAGGAAGACACACTGATGGGTAGGTTAGCTTGCTGCTGGGGTTGGCTGATCAGGACTGAACAAGATGTGCCCTCCCTGGCTGGCCAACCTCCCACATCCCTCTCCAACCCCAATCATGCACCAATGGGGTCCCTCATCCTGGCCTGCACCCTCTCGCAATCTGGGCTGAGGGACCCCCCACCCTGAGTGCACAAATTTCATGCACCAGGCCTCTAGTTAATAAATATGTACTAAATAATTTTATGCCCCATCATGCAAGACATGACTTACTTTAGACTATTAGCTTGAACTAAGAACTCTGAATACAAAAGCTCAAAATAGATATTTGTAGAACTGAAAACAAACTAAAAATAGACAAGTTTTAAATTCCTACCTATGCATAAAATATCTATCTCACTCAATGTTTACAAGAATGACTAAAATTTAAGACTGACAGTACCAAGAGTTAATAAGTATATGTAGTAACTATAACTCTTATATATTACTAGTGGGAATGTAAAAATCACATAATCATATCAATTGATGCAGAAAAAGCATTTGATAAAATCCAACACCCTTTCTTGACAAAAATGTTCAGCAAGGTGGGAATAGAAGAATCATACCTCAACATAATAAAAGCCATATATGACAAACCCACAGCCAACATCATACTCAATGGGCAAAAACTAAAACCATTTCCCCTAAGAACAGGAACAAGACAGGGATGCCCACTCTCACCACTACTGTTCGACATAGTACTGGAAGCACTAGCCATTGTGATCAGACAAGAAGAAATAAACTGCATCCAAATTGGAAAAGAAGAAGTAAAACTGTCCTTATTTGCAGATGACATGATATTGCACACCAAATAAAATAAAATACCTAGGAATAAACTTGACTAAAGAGGTAAAAGACCTATATACAGAAAACTACAGGACACTGAAAAAAGGAGATAGAGGAAGACATAAACAGATGGAAGAACATACTGTGTTCATGGATTGGTAGAATCAACATCATCAAGATGTCCATACTACCCAAAGCAATCTATAGATTCAATGCATTCCCCCACTAAAATACCAAGCACATATTTCACAGACCTAGAACAAGCTTTCCAAAAATTCATCTGGAATTAAAAGAGACCCTGAATGGCTACAGCAATCCTGAGAAAGAACAAAGTAGGTGGAATCTCAATACCAGATATCAAGCTATATTACAAAGCCACTGTTCTCAAAACACCCTGATACTGGCACTAGAACAGACATATAGATCAATGGAATAAAATAGAGAACCCAGAAATAGACCCAAACTACTATGCTCAATTAATATTCGACAAAGGAGGCATGAACATACAATGGAGTCAAGACAGCCTCTTTAATAATTGGTGTTGGGAAAATAAGACAGATATATTCAAAAAATGAAACTAGACAACCAACTTACACCATACACAAAAATAAACTCAAAATGAATAACAGACTTAAACATAAGATGGGAAACAATAAAAATACTAAAGGAATCCACAGGCAGCTAAATCGCAAACATGTGCCAAAGGAATTTCTTCACTGATACTGCTCCTAGGGCAATGGAAACTAAGGAGAAAATAAAAAAATAGGACTATATCAAAATAAAAAGCTTCTGCACAGCAAAAGAAACTATCAACAAAACAACAAGAAAGCCCACGCCTGGGAGAACATATTTGCCAATGTTATCACTGATAAGGGTTTAATCTCCAACATCTATAGGGAGCTCATACAACTTAACAAAAGGGAGATAAACAACCCAATCAAAAAATGGGCAATGGACCCAAATAGATACTTTTTGAAAGAAGACAGAAGGCCAAAAGATATATGAAAACATGTTCAAAGTCAGTAATCATCCAAGAGATGCAAATCAAAACAGCAATGAGGTAGCATCTCACACCTGTCAGAATGGCTACCATCAACAAATCAACAAATGACAAGTACTGGCAAGGATGTGGAGAAAAAGGAACCCTCGTGCACTGCTGGTGGGAATGAAGACTGGTGCAGCCATTGTGGAGAACAGTATGGAGTTTCCTCAAAAAACTAAAAATGGAACTCCCATTTGACCCAGTGATCCCACTTCTAGGAATATATCCCAAGAAACCAGAAACACCAATCAGAAAGGATATATTCACTCCTATGTTCATAGCAGCACAATTCACCATAGCTAAGATTTGGAAACAGCCTAAGTGCCCATCAGCAGATGAATGGATTAAAATACTGTGGGACATCTACACAATGAAATACTAGGCTGTGGTAAAAAAAAAAAAGAAGGAGTTCTTACCATTTGCAACAGCATGGATGGAGCTGGAGAGCATTATGCTAAGTGAAATAAGTCAGTCAGAGAAAGATAAATATCACATGATCTCATTCATTTATGGAATATAGTGAGCAACATAAACTGATGAACAAAAACAAATCCAGAGACAGAGAAGCACTGATCAAACCGTCAAACCTTAGAGGGAAGGTAGGGGAGGGTGGGGGTAAGGGAGAGAGATCAACCAAAGGACTTACATGCAAGCATATAGGCCTAACCAATGGACACAGACACCAGGGTGGTAAAGGCATGAGTGAGAGGGATGGGGGATAATGTGGGGCTAAGGATACATATGTAATAACTTAATCAATAAAAATTTAAAAAAAAAAACTTGTGGGCAATAGGTACTAAAGCAAAATGTATGCATATCCTATCATCTAATAATTTCATTCTTAAGTTATATATAAGGACATGGGTGAATCTCACATACATAATGATAAGCAAAAGAAGTCAGATACTAAAGTGTTCATACTGTATGATTTCAACACATATGAAGCTAAAGAACAAGTAAAACTAATCTATGGTGATAGACACTGGAATAATGGTTACCTCTGAGTAAGAAAGAACAATGAAAGGTGCATGAGGGAGGCTTCGCAGGTGTTAGAAAAGCTGTGTGTCTTCTTCAGAATGATGGTTATACAGGTATATGACTATATGAACATTCACCCATTGTACACCTAAGGTTCATACACTTTACTGTATGTGTAATTAATTTCTAAATAACTGTGTAATCCTTCATTTTAGCATTAATAAAAGGGTTTTCTACATTAATTTTACATCATGTCTCAAAGAAACTGATGAGCAGCTGGTTTCATGTGTACAGTACTCCCCCACCTATAAATTGTAAAAATGAGCAAGTTTTTCACTAAATAAAGTCCTTTCTCCATATCTTAGGACACATCCAGAAGTAACAAGAGCCTGAATGCAATGTTCTATTTCCATTTTGTATTCAGTCACTCCCCCAGATTCATTATCTAATCCAATCACTAGATTAGGACACATCTGGGTCCTCAAAAGAATTCACTTGGGCCTAAAGGAAGTCAGGTTATAAGGAAAAATGAATGTCTAAAGTTACTATTTTAAAACGCACAATGAAAAAGAAAAAAGAAACCAAAAGGGATGGTGAAGGTAATAGGCAGAAATAGCTCCCATCTAAACCTTTGAAAATTGAGAGACCCCATAAATAGAATGAACGATGATAGGTTGGACCATGTAATTTCAGGACATGCCCTTTGCTCACCCTGCAACCGTGACCTCTTCTAAAAGTAGCATTCTGTTGTCATGATAAGAATCAAAGATTCGGGGGACAAAACAAAAAGATTACTCTCTCTATGCAACAGTGAAACCGTCCAAGTTTATTTCTGATTCTACCATTGGCCAACTGTGTCTAATCTTGTCAAGTTAACTGTTTCTTTATGTATTGGTTTTTTCATACATAAAATAAATATATTAATAGCACCTATCAACTAATTGGGATATGAATTATACATCATAAATGCTGCTTGACCAAAACTTCATAGCAATTCTGGCTAAAATGTCTGGGTGTCTGTTCATATCATTTAAACTGAACTGAATATTTCAAAGTATGTAACATTCTGTACCTCAAGAATAAGCTAGCTGGTTAAATCCTTTTGTAACAATTTCCTGGTGTTCTTAGATAGCAGATAACTCATCACCATCTGTGTAAAGTTGACATAAGGAAGAGAATAAGGAAAAGAAATAGTATTTGTATGTTAAGTTTATCAACAAAAGACCAACAAAAAAAAAAGAAATGACCTTTCTTTTCATTGTAAATGGCATTTTAGCATTTGCATCCATGGTTCATGATAGAGCTCATAACCTTTTCAGAGCGTACATGAGCCAATCATTCCTATCCACCCTAATCCCATGGTTACCTCATAAAGAGTCTCTCAAATAATACTTTTTGTTGATCTACCTACTGTAGTAAGTAGCTTTTCAATTTTGTGGGTTTATGTGGTCTCTGCTCATATAAGTATGCAAAGAATATTCACTGAGTGTTGTGCCTACAATTTCAAATAATGCATGGAGCCTTGACACATAGCCATAGTCTCTGGCCCTCAAGTTCTAAGCTAGAGGTTTAGTATAAAGAGTGTTTTCCCAGACTATTTAATTTTTAAAAAAATTCTAATTTTGAATAAAAATATGAAAGAAACAAATACATTGTTTAATTGAGTGAATCAAAAACTAGTGACAGGAGAATAAAAAGATAGGAATGAAAGAGCAAAGCCAAAATGTCAAAATTTTGTTTTCAAATTTTTTTAAAATAAACATCAGATGCTTTGTCTATTTTTCACTATTTTTTTTTCAAAAGTGAATTGTGGCAGAAAAATACTATTTTATAGTTAAATAAATAAAATGTAGACATGTAAAAGGTAATATAGAAAAAAGGATCTACAGAATTCTTTGGGAGTTAAGAAGGAGCATAGAAGAGATGTGGGCAAGTCCTCCTGTTTGCACGTGAGGAAAAGGGAAAGCTGAGGAGGTAAAGAGCCTTGCTGCAGTCACATAGCTAACAAGTGTGGCATATATTATGGTTCTTTACTTTTATATCTTAGTATTAAAAACCTCTCTTCCTGAATAAAAATACACTATAATGAACCTTACTTTTGATTCTTAGAAAAATTAGTATTTGAAAAGAGCTACCAGAACAAGACAAGTCCTGGGAGCATGTGAGTACATGTCTGTGCTACCTGACACTCAGAGCCCTCTGAGCCGGCCAGGTGCTGTGTGAGCAGGCATCAGGGCCACCCTCCTCATCAGAAAGATGTTCACCATGGTGAAGGTCACCTTGGCATAGGGAAAGGGCAATAAAATACAAAAATAGAATGGGCCCAGCCGGGATGACTCAGTGGTTGAGCATTGACCTATGAACCAGGAGGTCATGGTTTGATTTCCAGTCAGGGTACGTGCCCAGTTGCAGGCTTGATCCCCAGTAGGGGATGTGCAGAGGCAGTCAATCAATGATTCTTTCTCATCATTGATGTTTCTATATCTTTCTCTCTTCCTTTCTGAAATCAATTTTATATATATATATATATATATATATATATATATATATATATATATATATCTAATATAACAAAAGAGAAACATGCAAATTGACCATTACCACCAGCCAATCAGAGTGGCTGTATGCAAATTAACCCAGCCAAGATGGAGGCCAACAGCTACAGAGCTAGAGCAAACCAAAGGCTTCTGTTGCAACTGCCTGCCTAGGCTGGCTGAGCCTCTGCTCACGGCCAGGCCCACCAGCCAATCAGAGTGGCTGTATGCAAATTAACCCAGCCAAGATGGAGGCTGGCAGGGCGGCTCTGCACTGGGAGCCTCCACAGCC
>PVJC01026872.1:5723-23780 GCA_004026665.1 Murina feae
TTGGGGGGGGACCATCCTGGCAGGGGGAGGGCAGTTAGGGGCAATCAGGCTGGCACAGGAGCAGTTAGGCATTGATCAGGCTGGCAGGGGAGTCTTTAGGGACAATCGGCAGGTGAAAGGTCGGGAGCCAGCAGTCCTGGATTGTGAAAGGGATGTCCGACTGTATGTTTAAGCCCGATCCCACGTGGGATTGGGCCTAAACGTGCAGTCGGACATCCCTCAAGGGGTCCCAGATTGGAAAGGGTGCAGGTTGGGCTGAGGGATACCACCGCTACCCCCCACTCCCACTCCATGCACGAATTTCATGCACTGGGCCTCTAGTAATTATATAAAAGTTCCTGAATTAGTCCTCTTACTTTCCATTAGTCTTGGAAAGAAAATACATTCTCTCTTTAAAGTGGAAGTGGGGCTGAATAATTTTCAAGCGGGGTTTTTTTGCATCTGATAAGAATCTAATGCATATCTTGGGTCAATACTTGGGGAATGATGGCCTACTTATGCCTTTTTATTTATTTTATTTTACTTTATTTTATTTTTAACTAGAGCTGACGATTTATGTCTATGAGGAAGGACAACTCAACCAGAAACTGCTGCTCCAACACACTGCTTGTGCTTTGTCTTTCCGCAGCAACGGAAAAGCCTGAAGATGACAGTGAGGCGGCAGGAACAAGGCCAAGCATGTAGAAGCAAGGCTCCAGAGGAAGTCTGCTTCCACATCACGGCCAGCAGCCAGATGGCAACCCAAGCAGTACCGGAGTCAAAATGGGAAGTTTGGAGGTGCGTATCAAAACCACCTCAAGTGTGGGGCAAGCTGGAGATCTAAATGCATTGAAATGAGTTCTGAGATCGTGAATATACATGAACTGTAACTGGCACCTACTGGAAACTCTTTGCCTTCCACGAAGAAGTCTGGCCTTGCCCTCTTCCATCAAGCGCAAGCCAGTTCACCGTTAACGGTTCCCTTCACGACTTTGGTGTATTTCTGAAACATAAGTGTTTGCAGCTCAGCTCTGACATTTAGCTCCCTGAGAGGTTTTATTCATCTCTTTTAAAGGGACATGGAAGCATGTATGTCTAGCAAGATGAGGGGTCACTGTTGTAACAACGTGGTTGGGCACTGCCTTAAATCTTAAGACATTTTGTCATAACCACTGTTATGCACTTAGCTCTCTTCTTGCCTTTTGATCTTCCCCTACTTCCTCTTCTAGAGGTCTGTAAGCAGGTTTAGTTCGTTGAGGCTATAATGTTTAAGCTAGAAGGTGCATGAAAAAAATATTTATTTAAATGTCTTCATTTTTACAAAAGCCAAGAAGTCAGTTATCTTGCACAGGCCATAGGATTAGTGGTAGAGATAGAAGTAGCACTCAGATGTCAGGAGTGATCTTTTGTACTTAGCAAAAGCAACCTACTTTCTTAGATATGAATCACGCAATTTTCTGGGTACTAACCAAGTTTCCAATAATAAATGTTGGGTTAATATTCATTCCACAAGTAATTGCCAGGTATGACATTTGATCAGTAAAAAAATAGACTCTTTTGTGAAGTTAATGTAACATAGAAAACAATCTGGTTTATATATCACCATTTTCTCCATTTTTTTTTTTGAATTGTGAAACAGCACAAGTGAATGGAAAGAGCTTATGTGAAATATGCTGGCAAATACACAAGCAACAGATTTGGTTTTGATGGGTGACTATGGTCACCTTTTTCTCTTTCATCTTGGCGACTTCGACACTTCAGAAAGTTCTGCCCTCTGGGTTACTGTGCATTTGCTTATGCAAAGTTGATATTAAAAATCTGGTTCATCAAAAGAAGTCTTTTCAGAACTGAAGGCAAGCTGCTCCTTTCCAACTGAAAATGTCAAACACTCACTCATACGGTTCTTACCAGACTTAATTTATATGAGCAACTGCCAATCCTTAGGCTCACCCCATGCAAGTGCAAATGGGAAGCCTGCTCATGCAGCCATTAATATCAGTTAGTTTTGTTTGATATCCTAAATAGAAAATCATTTCTTCCCTCTATGTGGTAGTTACTGAATTTATGCCATCATTTACTTTAAAAAATCTTGTAGTTTCCAAATATCTCTATTGTTTACCTGCAGTGTTTTTAAAAACATGCTTACTTTCTTCATGGTTATCAAAAAGTTTGGCTTATAAAAGATAAACATTGTTTACAACCTGACTTGTAACTTGAATTCATATTTTCCAGGTCCAGTGAACATTATACGTTTTACCAAAAGATTTAAAAAAGTAAAAATAAGATGATATTTCATTTGTACTGTACTATGTTTCTAAGCAATAATGTGGCTTGTATATTAACATCTATGCCATTTTCTTAAGGACTCAATTGTTTTGTTTTTATTTTATTTTATTTTTAAATATGTTTTATTGATTTTTTACAGAGAGGAAGGGAGAAGGATAGAGAACTAGAAACATCAATGAGAGAGAAACATCAATCAGCTGCCTCCTGCACACCCATACTGGAGATGTGCCCCAACCAAGGTACATGCCCTTGCCAGAGTTGAACCTGGGACCCTTCAGTCTACAGGCTGATGCTCTATCCACTGAGCCAAACTGGTTAGGGCAGGACTCAATTGTTTTAAATAGATGATATATATCTTTTACAGAAATATTCTCTATCTGAGCATTCTCACATAACGAGAGAATTAACAGGAAAAATTACATGTACAGGTTGGGACAAATCAAAACAAGGTTTTCAGTGAAAATTAAAAAAAGAGAGAGAAAGGAAAAAGAAAGAAAGAGGGAGCAAGGTTGGCCGTACAGAATAAGTCACTTAATTCAGATAGAGAAGAGGTTATCAGAAAGCATGATTTATAGTTCCATGGTCCAATAAATCATGGCCAGGAAAAGGAGTAGTAAGGTATCAAGCATTTCCTATGATATGCCTCTTTGAGCACCAGATTGATAAATCTTCAAGAATTGGTCCCTACCCCCAATGTATATTGTAGTAGACAGCTGTCTTGAAATCTCCAAATTCACAACACCTCATTGTCAAACTAACGAAGATGAGATCACAAGCTTTACTTAGGTCTTAATTCACATCATACAAGGACTAAGGGCTCCAGAAAAACAATAAGGAAACGTACCTCCCTTCCCTGATTTCAGGAAGAATAAAAAGATAAGTCATTCACTGAGCAGGGTTTCCACTGTCATTATGGGATTTTACTCAGCATGCAGTGACTCGACAAGAGAAAAGTAGAGGGTGTTTAATGTCCACGTTCTCCAAGGAATGCTGGATCATCGCACGGTTTTCCCTCCCAGTACAAATACTGGGTCCAAAGACTGCCAAAGAGGCTGGAGCGAGTCAATGTCAGGATCATCCCAGTGACTGTGTAATAGTGTTAATACATTTAAGGGACACATTTTGAACCTCTCAACTTTTTTTCACACTCACCTTTTCCGATCTTTTTTTTTGGGGGGGGGGGAAGGAAGGGGGTACATGTCATTTTATTTAATTATCATAATAAACCAGCAAATTAAGAGTTATCTTGTGCATTTCTATAGCTGAACAAGCCAATGTTCAGAGAATCCAGGCTGCTTTCAGAGTTAGTAACTGTCAGAGCCAGGTCCAAGTCATAGTTGTTCAACCTCAAAACTATTTTTTCTGAATATCTAACTGCATATGAGTCACTTGACCAATGAATGCCTCATTTTTACAATGTATGTGGCTGGGATAGAAATAATAGGAACGTGAATTTTGCTGATTATACTTATATTGGCCCATTTAAAAAATTTTGGTTTAGGGCTCTTAAAAAATAAATTATGGTATCTACAGGAATTATATGGATTCACTTAAAATAATTTAGCAGAAGTAGTCCCTTTTCACCTCTTCCAATTCTAATGACTTTCTTTTGAGACTCTTGATGAATAACTCGGAACAAAGAATGGCTTGAGACAGCATAACTTAACCACTGGTTTGACTATAAAGAAACCTACCACTCCCCCAGGATTAATAAAGTCAGACCTGATGGTGCAAGGTTCCAATGAAACATGGAAGGAACTGGAGGTTTTCTTGGAGCTCTCATACTCATTACTGGCAGCCATACGAGGACACGTATTATCACTTTTAAAAATCAGGCACATTTCTCTATAAAGCATGGAGGATAAGAGAAAAGTTGGAAGACACCCTACATATTTCCTGAAAAGATTCTCTCTCCACCCAACCTTGGCAATCTGAGCTAGTTTTTTTTTTATTTTTTTTTTTTATTTTAATCAAGGAAGTTGCCAATCCTCAGTATTCCCTCAACTAACATTTTATTGGGTGTAAGATTGCAGTGAAGTTCGTGAGGATAGCAAAAACAGGATGCAATTTCCCATGGAAACACGATTCATATAGAATATGTCTTCATCTATAGCATTTTAATAAGAAAATGAAATTAATATCTCAATCATAGTAATGTAACTCTATTTTATTCAAATTGACTTAGAAATTGGCATTTTCTAGGAAAAAAAAATAATCTCCGAATTTAAAAGAAGCCTGAATGTTCAGCTGAAATATCATGTACCTAGAATTGTGGTATTTAATTATGTGTGAACGGAAGCTGGAAATCTTACAGCTATTTGTAACAGAATAATGTGACCGTGGTTGCCTCCAGTGCCTTGATTGTTAACATCTTCCTGGTATATCGTTTTCCCCTCCTTTACATTTAATCTTAATCTGTCCTTATGTTTTCACAGTGTGCCACTTGTAAACAGAATATGCTGAATTTTGATTTCTGTATTTTAAATAGAGAGTTTATTCCTGTTATACCTACTGAGATTATCAATATATTTGGAATGATTTCTAATAATTTTTTATTGTTCCTATTTATTCTGATTTTAGTTTATTTTTCTCCTTTCCTGCCATAATTTGGATTCAGATTTTTAAACTCCACTTCCCCACTCCCTGCCACTGGTTAAGACGTGACTCTCTCTATTCCTACTCGACAGCCATGTATACTAATTAGCATTTGTTGAGAGTAAGCAAAGCGCTTTGTACTTATCATTATAAGTACAGATGCTCCTCAGCTTATAATGGGGTTATGTCTCAATAAACCCATCATGAGTTGAAAATGCATTTAACACTAATTTACGAAACATCAGAGCTTAGCCTAACCCACCATACACATGCTCATAGTGCTTACATTAGCCCACAGTTGGGCAAAATCATCTCAGTGCCATTGCTCAGCATCACGAGAGAGTATTGTATTGTATATTGCTAGCCAGGGAGAAGACCAAAATTCAAAGTACATTTTCTACTGAATGAGTATTGCTTTCATACCACCATGAAGTGAAAAAACCATAAGTTAAACCATTGTAAGTCAGGGACTGTCTGTACTGGTTCCATACATCCTCTTTCTATGGCTGCTGGTATATCTTCAAAGGTGACAAAACCCAGTCTTGCTTACAGAGACATGGGCTATTTAGTTACCCTTGTGAAACCAAAGAACCACATAGAAGGCAGAGCAGTGGAGGAGCGATGCAGGTACACCCACACGCCCCCGTACTGAGTCGGTGCTAAATCTGTCCATCAGCCAACCATGTGCTCAATGAGCAGGTCTTTATTGATTTCCACTTATGTGTGAATATACTTCTTGATAATAAAACCAAATTGCTTTATATGTAAGGAGTTTGTCTTCACTGACTATATTGTACATTTCAAAAGAACAAAGATGTTATCTTCCATTTATTTTTCTTCTTTTATTTTTTTAATCCTCACTCTAAGATAAGTTTTTTATTGATATTTTTAGAGAGGGAGGGAAAGAGAGAGAAAGAGGAACATTGATGTGAGAGAGAAACCTCAATCGTTGCCTCTTAAGCGCACTCCAATGGGGGATCAAACCAACAACCTAGGTATGTGCCCTGACTTGGAATCAAACTCACATCCCTTTTGCTATATGGGACCACACTCCAACCCACTGAGCTACCCGGCCAGGGCTCTTATTTATTTTCCATCCTCTCACACAGTAGTTCTCAAATTGTAGTGAGCATCAGGATCACCAGGTAAGTGTGACTGCCCCTGGGGAGGCCTGTAGACTCACACTCTGACAAGCATTCTCTCAAATAAAGATGAATCACAATCACACAGGTATAGTCTGCCCGGTCATTTCTGCACACAGTGGTGATTCATAAATATTGACCACAAGGAGGTAGACAGGTGCACACAAATGGACGGACATAGAAGTTTACATTTCTGTAAACTGGTAGTTCAGGTCCTAGTTGACAAGGCCCTGATAGTGCAGTGTACAGCATAAAAGTTGCTCAAAAATAATAATAACGATGGTTACATTTTATCCTTATACTAGGGGCCCAGTGCACAAAAATTTGTGCACTCGGGAGGTCCCTCAGCCTGACCTGTGCCCTCTCACAGTCTGGGACCCCCCTGGGGATGTCCACCTGCTGGTGTGCCTGGTCAGCCTGGGTGAGGGGCTGATGCCTGTTTGCAGTCTGGCCAAGCCCCCCAGTGTGGATCCTCACCCCATTGGGGTGTGGCCAGCCTGGGTGCAGGCCTGAGGGACGTTTTCAGACTTTCAGGCTGCCCATAGTCCCTTCAGGTTTTGGGCCCCTACGGGGGTACCTGGACAGCCTGGGTGAGGGGCTGATGGCTTTTTGCAGGCTAGCCAAGCCCCTCCAGTGGGGTCCCTCACCCCATTGGGGTGTGTCCAGCATGGATGATGGGCTGAGGGGTGTTTTCAGCCTTTCAGGCTGGCCACAGCTCCCATTGACCCAATGTCCCAGCAAGGCTGGCGGGAAGCAGGTTTCTGGGGTTTGTTTATCTTCTATAATTGATACACTGTTCCTTTAAGCAAGGCCTAGGCAGGTAACAAAACCTCCTCTCTGCTTCACCTTGTGGCTTCTATAATTGAGACACTGTTACCCTTAGAAGTCAGGCCCGGCCTGCTGTTTGCTTCAGCTCTGGAGGCTTCTATGATTGAGACATTGTTGCAAATATGTTGTTGCCTGGAGCCGGGAGATGCCCAGGCAGCTGGCAAACAGTTTCACTCCTGCTGCAATGGAAGTTGCCTGTTTACTCAGCTCCGTGAGTGTCGGCCTTCATGTTGGCTAGGCTAATTTGCATACAGTCACTCTGATTGGCTGATGGGCGTGGCTTAGGCATCCCAAAGGGATGGTCAATTTGCAAATTACACTTTTATTAGATTAGATTAATCTGACCCATAAAGTTGTACCAAGAACTTGATTCTTTCAAAATCATCTCTGGCTGAGAAGTTCTCATAATAGATTAGGCCAGGTAAGACAGCAAGGGAATCTCTGAGACTGGGAAAAGGTTGCTCAGGAAAATAATACACATTAAGAGAATTTCAAGATTTTGATAATGCTACATAATGTCAAATGGCAGTCAATTATACACTTTTCTAGAAGACATGATTCTGGTGGTAAATTATTTTCTATACAGAGCATTACTTTTAAATATAATGAAGAATAGATTGCTTTCCTTTGTGGATCTATATTTTAGTTGAAGGAGGCAATGCTTAATGCTATTAAAGCCCCTTTGCTTAGCAACAGCACAACTGATACTTCTAATTTTCCACAACTATGTGCTAGCTGGTATCTGGCACTTGCTTAATCTACTATGTTTTCTGCCCCTGTCATGTTGCCAGATACAGAGTCAGTCCATTCTGTGATCAGCTATCCATCTATTGACCTGAGGCTGGCCTTTGTCTCCCCCTTAGTGGAGAAGATGACATCTTGTTGCTGTCACTCAAGAGCTATTTTGGCTTTAATCTCAAAAGCCCTGTCTGTCTGGACACCACTTTTCTGCAAATTCTCTTAAAAAGTGGGACAGTGGAATAAGAAAGAATGAACTAGTGATGGAGAATGTCACCAATGTTCCTTCCACTGACATATTAAATTACCATATGATTAGTGGAGACATGTCCAAGAGCAAAACAGTGTTGGGAGACCTCAAAAAAGTATGGAACATTTCACATTCTTGCTTCAT
The DNA here is from genome assembly GCA_004026665.1 of Murina feae. Classification (NCBI taxonomy): domain Eukaryota; kingdom Metazoa; phylum Chordata; class Mammalia; order Chiroptera; family Vespertilionidae; genus Murina; species Murina feae. Next base: position 13,686 of record PVJC01026872.1, read on the forward strand.
CTCAAGTCCATCTCAACTCACAGCTGAGATTAAAGTCTTTACCTTTACTTCAAAACTATTTGTAAATGATATAATTTGATTTCTTAAATATATAACAGCATAAAATTTAAAGATAAAAATGTATAGAATAAAAAGCATTTTTACCTTACCCATCTTGCCCCTCCCCCCAAAAAATCTAGTTGTCCTCCTTAGAAAAGCCTTTGTCACCATTCTCTTATGTATCCTTCCAGAACTGTGCTATGCCCATATGCAAAATTAATACTGTAACCCTTTTAACTAAAACTTATTTAGCACTCAATGTGTCAAGCATTGAATATGGTGAACGAAAGAGTCGTTTTCCTTGCCTTCAAGGAGTCTACATTCTAGTGTGGAAAGAAAGACAATAAATAAGATAGATATGCTAATTTTATAGTCTATAGTCTGATAATTATTATGAAAAAAATTCAAGCAGGGAATGTGAGTAGGTAATTTTGGGAAGGTATAGCAATGAGTGACAGACTTTAAGGCTGGTCAGAAAAAGCCTCATGAAAAAAGCATATTTGAGCAGACTTGAAGGAGGAGAGATAGTGAGTTCAGAGTCTATCAGGGAAAAGTATCCAGGAAGAGTAAGTTTAAGAGCAAAGAGTGAGAAATGAGATTAAGGTCCACAGTGGGCCAAATCAGGCTGAGATTTGTCACTGTAAGAAACTTGGCTTCTATGCTGAAGGAAATAGAGCGACTGGAGGGTTCTGAGTGAAGAGAGACATGATTGGACATATATTTTGCTGTAAGCTTTCTTGAGAATAGCCTGAAAAGAAGCAAGAGTTGGGAGAGCAAGAAAGAAGCTCATTGAAATAATATAGTCAATAGATGTTGACTGTTGACGTGGACTAAGATGGCAGCCATGGAGGTGGTGAGAAAAGGCCAGATTCTGGACACATTTTGAAGGCAGAATCAATAGGAATAGACTAAGGCTTGCATATGAGCTATGAGAGGAACTTGAAAATCAAGAGTGACTCTAAAGCCCAGCTGGCATGTCTCAGTGGCTGAGCATCAAACTATGAACCAGGAGGTCATAGTTTGATTCCTGACCCAGGATTGTGGGCTCTATCCCCAGTGGGGAACAAACAGGAAGCAGCAGATCAAGAGTGAGTCTTAAGGATTTTAGCCAGTATAAGTGAATGGAGGTGAGAAAGTAAGCCTGCAGGAGGAATAGATTTTCTAGGGGGAAGATGAGAAGTTCTATCTTAGATATCTGAGGCTTGAGATGTTTATTAAACATGGAACTGGAGATGCTAAACAGACAGTAGGATATACAAGTATAAAATCAGGGAATAGATCGGAGCTGGAGATAAGAATTGGAGAGTCAAAGGCAAATTGATGTTATTCAAAGCTGTGAGGTTAGAGGAGATCCCACATAAGTAAATGTATCTAGAGAAGACGAGAACAAGATGGAGCCCTGAGATCCTCCAACAGTTAGTCATTTAAGTGTTAAGGAAGAAAAAGCAAGGAGACTGAGCAGGAGCAGCAGTGGGGAGGAGGAAAACTAGTGTGGGGTGTTAAGGGAAGAAAGGGAAGTTAAAGGAAGAAAGCTATTTCAAGAAGGGGTCATGGCAATTGTGTGTAATGCTGCTAAACAATTTATCAAGACCAAGGTCAATGGTAATATTGATGAGAAGAGTATTAGTGGAACAAAAACAAATTAGAATGGATTTAGGAGTAAAAAGCAGAAGAGAAACTGGAGAAAATTAGTATAGATTAAATCTCTTGAAGAGTTTTCTTATAAAAGATAGCCAAGAAGAGGGGTAATAATTGCAGGGAGAAAATGTATCAAAAGAGATTTGTGTTTTTAATGGGAGAAATAAAAAGCTGATTTGAATGCTGAGGTAATGATCTAATAAAGAGGGAAAATGTGTGTTTACACATATTCATTTTGTTGCACATAGTTGCACACTCATCTGAACTTCTTTTCCCATTTAATGATGGTATTCCATCACATTTAGGTTCTCAGTGACCAAAAGACACACCGATATTATTTTACTGTTAGGAAAAAAAAACATATTCTGCCATTTAATATAACAGACCATTATTTGAAAAACACTTCCTGACTTCAGAGATGTTCAAATGTTTAAAAACAAGTTCCTCTTATAAACAATGACATATGCTCTGCATCTTGGAGATACTGTCCATCTCAATATAAAGAAAAGTATATTTCACAAAAGGTTGCAGCATATTCTATTTTGTCATGCTCAAAATCGGCTATTTTGTACTATAGCTGATTTAACCACTTCTTTTTTGAGCATGATTTACTTACTTTAAATTCTTTGATGCTATAAAAATGCTGCAGGGAGTATCCTTGTATATGCAATCATCTTTACCCTGTCTAGGTGAATCTGTAAGGAAAATTCCTGGATGTGCAATTGCAATCTGATGGATGTTCCAAATAGCTATGCATAAAGGTTTTGCCCAACCTATAGCCATGTCTTAGTGATCCATCCTTATCCAACATATGGTGATAGGAAATATATTAAACTTCGGAATATGATGTGGGAGGCAGACAAGTAGCCTCTTAAAGATGCTCACATCCTAATCCACAAACCTGTGACTATATTGCTTTGCATGGCAAAGGGACTTTGTGATTAATTTAAGGATCTTAAAATGAGGAAATTATCCTGGATTATCAGGTGGTACCCATGTAATCACAGGAGTCCTTATAAGTGAAGAAGAAGGCAGGATGTGAAGAGAAGTCAGGCAAGCAGGGGTCAGAGCTATGCAACTGCTGGCTTTGAAGGGGGTTTGGGGTCCGCAGGCAAAAGTGAAATACTCTAGAAACTAGAAAGGCAAAGAAACCGATTCTCTCCTGGAGATAATAGCTTTATTAAACACCATACAAACTTTCCTTCATTTAATATAATCTGAAACAGTTTGAACAGCACCAGAGTTATCTACTATTTAACATTTCAATAAAATTATGATTTGAAATAATCTTACAAAAATTGATTTGTATAGTTTTTTTTATTCTATGATTTCTTACAAATATTCCTCCTCATCTATATTCTTTATTATATTTGTATAGAGTGGAAAAATAATCTCTTATAATTATTTTAATTTCTACTGCACTTGTAGTCATTGTCATTTTTTTATAGTTTGCTTTCTCCTCTGTCTCTGTTTAAGTCAACCAATAATTGAACTTTGTTTTCTATATCAGCTTTTAGATTTACTTATTTTAAAATGTTTCTATTTTTCCCATTCATTACAATGTTTTTATCCTTCGTAATGATTCCATTGCTTTTCTTAGAGGTTGATTTTTTTGCATAGTAGTGAATTATTTAGTGCTATGACTTATTGGAACATGACTTTAGGTATATGCTGTAGGTTCTCACATATGCTTTCATCAAAATTTGGGTTTTGATTTACTTATTTTTTTAAGGATTAGTTAAGAGAAATTTTTGAAATTTCCATATGGCTATGTTTTGTTGATTCAAATATAGTTATATTTTGAAATTTCCCCCTTTATCGCATTTGAACAAAGAATGTTTTGCTCTTATTTCGGCTTTGGTAAATTTGATGAAGTTTCTTTTTTAATGACCAATACGTTAATTTTTGTAATTCTGTTAATTTTTCAAATATCTATATTCCATCTTTTAAATTGTTATTTAGGTTTTCTTTCCTTAATTATTTTTTGTCCATTTGATGACTATAATAAATAACTTAAAGTCTCCAATTTTGCCTTATATTCCTGGTGATTTTTTATAATGAATCTTGATGCCCTTGTATTTAATGATTAGATATTCACATTGTAAGTGCTTCATTGTGAGCTGTAGTTTATGTCCTTAGAAAGTGTCATTTTTTTTTGTCTAGATTTGCCCTGGATTCAAATTCATCTAGTAGCAACATTGTGGTCAGTGTTTCATTTTTGTTTGCACCTGCCTGGGATGTCTTTGCCTATCCTCTGGCTTCCTCTTTTTGCCGGTTACTTGATTTTTGGAGTCTTCCTTTAGTACTGAATGTAGGTAAGCTTTGTGTTGTGTGCCTGAGAGTTATTTGATCAAAGAATGGTTTGGGTCCTATTTTAGCTTTGGCGAATTTGCCCGAGTTTTATTGCTTTAAAAAATTCTCTGTGTTCCTTTGTTTTTTGCCATAGGGTATTTTCTTCATACATCAACCTAAGCTCTGAAAAGAAAAAAAATGCAGGTAAATAGCACATCAGAATGTTGTGGCTAATGGAGCCAGCTGAGCAGTCTACTGCTCAATTGAAAGCCTGATGACTTTACTTTCTTTGTCAACTTAATATATTATGTTCCTAATTTGAATGAATATAAATGTCAAAATCCAACATCCAAAATAGCCCTGCAGCATCTCAACCTTCAGCTTTTAGGGAGAATGCCAGAGTTTATTCTCTAAGATGCTTCTCAAGTGCTAATGATTAGCACCTCAAAGCTTAGAGGCACTCATGACTCCTCATCTGAAAAAAAATACCCATTAGCAGAAGCTACATGGTGTGTGTGAAGGAAGGAAAACAAATTTTTCCAGACACCAAGTCCTGGCAAGAGAATCAAATGGTGGGTGTGCTGTCACTTGATCATTCACTGCGTTGCTGCTGCTTCAGGCATTGCTCGTTTTAGTTTTGCATGAGCAAATAATTGCATTAAAAAGATGGCCAAAAGATAACACTGATTGATGGAGAGAAAACATGCCTGGTTTAAAATACTCATAATTTATAATCAACTGTGGTTTAACAATGGAAAAGTGACATTTAAAATGCTCTGTATATTTAATCTATTTTGAGGGAGCAATTATATCTATATGAAATTCTAATGATTTAAATGTAATGTTCATCAAAGGGTTCTCCATTTTAATTTCAGTCTCCTCCTCTTTAACAAATAGTTACTTTAATCTATAGGAACTGCCTTCCTGAGAACTCGATGATTATTAAATGTCAGCGTCTGGATAATGAAGGTGAGGTCAATGGAAGAGCAATTATAGTTTTACCATTCCTCACTGCAAGACATCTGTGAGCAGCCTATGTTAGAACACTAACCTAGGAGGAGAAGCTCTGACTGCTTCCTCCCCTTACAGCAAGAGCGCAGAGTGCAAATATTCATCCAGCAAGTATTTGTGAGTGCCTACTGTGTGTTAGGCAATGTGCCAGAGACTGGCAGGTGTAATTGAGATGATCGGTCCCTGTCTTAGTGGAGTGTGTGGGTTAAGGGAAGCAGACAGCTCATAAGTAAATAAGGGGGTTGGATTTTATTTCAAATCAGGAATATGCCCCTGCAAGGTGTAAGCAATGGAGTGGCAGGATGTGATTTGCACTTTGAAAAGGTGAAATCTGGCTGTTCTGTAGGCGGGGAACTGCAGGAGGGCTGAGCTGAAACAGCTTCGGAGACAAACTCTATCGCAGTGATTCAGGCACAAGGCACTGAGCTGGCCGTGGGTGGATGGGAAGAATTCTTGAAAAAGTGGCCATCAGACTTGCTATGTACAGTTTGGATGGGAAGGTGAGAGAGGAAACCAATGACAGGTCTCTTCCAAGTTTCTGGCTTGAGCAATGAGGAAAAGGAAACTGTTTCCTGTGATTAGGGAAAGGGCACTAGGACTGTGTCCAGAGCCCATCATATGCCAAAAACATGCCGAGGGCTTTACTTAACCATCCACAACACCTCACACATTAAATAGTATCCCTCTATCACTGAAGAAACCGAGGCTGGAAGCAGTTGTGTAACTTGCTTGAGGCCATTACTAATGAGGAGTAAAGTCAGAATTTAACCTTATTCTGCTTCTGAGCACAGATTGTTTCCCCTCTTCTGCCCTCTAGAAATAATTGAGGACTTTTAATTCCTCCCCCTCCTCGCTTTTTCTTAATTATGTCCTCTTATGTCCTGTGATAATTGACATTGGTCTTACTATAAATATGAGTTTATTACAAGACATGGCAAATCCTATTAGGAATTTAGTAGAGCTAGAAGGGCATCTCTAAAATTAATTAATATTGAAGTTTCTATGGAATAATATGTAGTATTTGGATTCCTTTCTTGCTTATTATCTATATTAGCACCTGGGATTAAGACAGTGTCTAAACTATCAAAAGAAATGTAGCATCCTTAAGTACTTAAAAGGATTCAAGAAAGTAGCTGAAAGCTGTCTTAACAAGTCTGTTACAAAAAAGATTTATGTTCTTTTTTTTGATAGGGCTGGAGAGAGCCAAACACACTGAATAAAGCGCACAGCAGACCTCGTGACTTAATGTAGTTCTGCTAATGTTTATCTAGTGCTTATTATGTGCAAGGCAGTCGACTAGATTCCGGAACACTAATCACAAAATTAATTTAAAATGATTGGGTTTGAGCAATATCCAAAGAATTTGAAAATAGCTGGCAAATCCTAAGGAGGAAATCAAACTCTGATAAAGGATAACAGCTTGAACTGCAAGAAGATGACCAGACGAGAGTAATGGAAATGAATGTCAGGCTCAGTGTGAGCTACAGCTTCATTAACTATCTGGAAGAAGATGTACATTAATGAAATTTCTAGATGATACTAAATAAGGAATTGGCGAGCGTACCAGTGAAACAAAGATAATACTATGTGCAAAGGCTAATAATAACAAGAAAGAAAGGTCAGGCATGCAGAAAAGATTTAACTGCATGAAATTCCACATTAAAAACTGCCGTATTCTACATAAAGTATAAAGATTAAAAAAAAATCAAATAAAGCTAATTGCATTGAGCATGTACCAGAATTGTAAGAAACCAGTAAAATAATGAAAACCCAGAGACCAACGTGTTACATAGAGAGAAAATAAAGAGGACGTGGGGAAACCAGTTGCTAACCAAATGGACCAAACATATTTTATGATTCTGTGAAAATAGAAAGTATAAGCCATTTTTAAAGCTTCAAACAAATAGTAAACCAGAAGTCAAGAATGAAAGTTAACTGAATGAAGAATCTCATGCCTTGCAGTTTCCGCTCCATCTGTTTGTTTGTAGTTCAGTGTACAGAATGGCCCATGCTTTCTCTCTACTCCTTGGAAGGTTCCGTATCAGCTGAGAGGGTGCAAGCATTGCCCTACTTTTTTAAGTCCGTAAAGGTACTGCGCTCATAGCACCTCTGGAGGTTGGGATTCCAGCCCAGGGTGGTGTTCTACTTACCATCCCAGAGAAGACATGCCCTCCTCATCCTCACCCCCACTGTGGCATTGTCATTAACCACTGAACCTAGAAAACTCTTCTCTTTTTCCCCGTGCTTGTAGATATGCTAATTGTATCATATAAATTTATCCTTGGATTAGACAATGAAAGGAGGCTCAGACTGCTTCTCAAGCTCCCTCTGGGCATACGTCCGGAGATGATTCTCAGAGCTCACCTAAACATGAAAACTCATAACCTTATGACCTAAAATTGAAGTTCTCCATAGGATGTAATAGACACTCAATAGTGTCTATTTTGTCCTGAAGAGATATATGATAGAAAGAAAGAAAGAAAGAAAGAAAGAAAGAAAGAAAGAAAGAAAGAAAGAAAGAAGGAAGGAAGGAAGGAAGGAAGGAAGGAAGGAAGGAAGGAAGGAAGGAAGGAAGGAAGGAAGGAAGGAAAGAAAGAAAGAAAGAAAGAAAGAAAGAAAGAAAGAAAGAAAGAAAGAAAGAAAGAAAGAAAGAAAGAAAGAAGGCTCATAACTTGATATTAAGCAAGTGTCTGGCTCTCTTGCGCTCTCTCTCTCTCTCTCTCTTTCCCACCTACAAATTTCCATTACCATTGCCACTTTGTTTTAGAGTTTGGTTCTAATCTGCATGGTACAAAGTACATTTTTTTTTTCCTTTAAGCGGAACCAACTTTTATTTGGCAACAACTATAAGCCAGGACTTTGCCCATATTCTCTTGTATACGATATAACAATCCTCTGACATAAAGATCACCAACTCCATTTTTAGAAAGAACTTTTTTTTTAACAAGATACAATAGAAAACTTGTGGCTCTTTCTTGAGTGCAATTATTTTTCATGTGTTGGGACAGAAATGGTTGATTAAAATCATGATTGTGAGAAGGTGCTATGTTCACTGGGTTCCCAGATAAAGCCTTTCAATATTTGAGCATATCAAACTGTGAGCATGGTGACAAAAGAGAAGGTGAGGTCTGGACCCTATAACACTGAAAGGAATCACTATTAAATCTATATTTAGCATAGTGCAAGCACCCCAGGAGAAGACAATGTTAATATTAGAAACATTTTTTTAATAAATACTTGTGGTGAGCCAGCTCAGCCAAGGTTCACAAGCCTGAGTGAGGGCACCAAATAGATGAAGAAATGACATAAAAAAGAATAAGGTCTAGGTGGATCTTCCTGTGCCTGGCTGAGGCCACAGAGAGAGATCCAGATGGCAAGTTGAGCCTTTATTTTATAGCCAGAGGTAAACAAGATAGTGGTCACCACAGTTACAATGTTCTTGTGAGTTTCATTTATTTTGGCAGCACTTGCTGCACCTCCCACAGCCCATTAGCTACCCAGGTAAGATCTAGGGAGAGTCATAAAGTCAAACCTAATTATGCTAAGAGGGCTGTGCCCTCTAAGCTGGGACTTGTTTGTGGCTTTGCCAACAGTTCAGTCCAAGTATTAACCCTATAGCCACTCCCTACAAATACTTAAGGCATTTCCTGTTTAAACTCAATTCTAGGGTATTTCTCTGTTTTATCTATATTTCAGGAACACAAAATGATGCTATGGGATGTGCCCTAATTAGGTACATGAATATAATATTGGGCTTGTTTAATTCTTTCAATATGTTTATTGAGCACTAACTGGAAGTAATATCCCTTCTGAACTTATATAATAATGAAAGTAAACTTATTTATTTTGCCCTTCCTATTTTGTTTTACTTATTTATTCAACAAGTATTTATTGAGTGGAAACATTTGCCAGGCTGTGTCCTAGTAGGCCACTGTTCTTGCCTTTAAGAAATTCTACAATTTTATAATCAGTGGTGGAGACAGACAAGAAAATAGACAATTAAAATCAATATGACTGGAGTTATGGAGAGAACAATACATGTAAGAAAAATGTCCAAGAACAAGAGGAAACCACCCTAAAAGATTTGATTCTCACTCAGGACTAGGAATTATGTGAATTCCCATTGGTTAAATTAGATAATATCAAAGTCATGGGCTATTGAGTAAAAACTATTTTCTAGTCCTACCTAAAAAATTTTAAATTCAAGACCTAAAGAATTCATTTCCAAGTAAATTAACTGTATCCAAGTATAAAATCTACTCTATAAAAGCGAAATATTAAAATTAACCATTTCTCGGAGACGGGTAAGCCACACCCACCAGCCAATCAGAGCGGCTGTATGCAAATTAGCTCAGCCAACATGGCGGCCGCCACTCATGGACCTGAGTAAACAGTCCTTTCCATTGCTGCAAGAGTGAAAGTGAAGCTGCGCCTGCTCAGCTCAGCTCTGATTAAACTGCCTCTAGCGAAAACACAGCTTTGAAACAATGTAATAATCATAGAATCCTCCGGAGCTGAAGGAAAGAGCAGCTCCGGCCTAACCAGTAAAAGTAACAATTGTTTCATTATAGACGCTGCCAGGTGAAGCAAAGAGGAGGTTTCAGTTAGTTAGAAGGCCGCCTTAAAGGAACAGTGTATCAATTATAGAAGATAACCCCAGGCCTTCAAGGAACAGTATCAATTATAAGAGAGAAACTGCAGAACCTGCGTCCAGCCGGCCTTGCTGGGACGTTGGGTCAATGGGAGCTGTGGGCAGCCTGAAAGCCCCTCACCCAGGATGGTCAGGCACGCCAGCAGGTGGACATCCCCTGAGGGGTCCCAGACTGCGAGAGGGCACAGGCCGGGCTGAGGGACCTCCCGAGTGCACAGAGCAGCTGCAGGGCGGGACAGCGCAGGACCCAGGACCCATGATGGGAAAGAGGCGGCAGGGTTGGAGGGCACCGGGAAGTGGGTAAGAGGCGGCAGGGGGGGGTCTCGGCCTGCTTGGTGGGCTTCCCAGGCCCTTTGCAGGGCACCGGGGAGTGGGAAAGAGGCGGCAGGGGCCAGGGTCCTGCTTGGCAGCTCCCCAGACCCCTTGGTGGCACCGGGAAGTGGGAAAGGAAGGCAGCAGGAGAC
>PVJC01026873.1:0-23680 GCA_004026665.1 Murina feae
CAGCAACAAGGACAGGGACGTTGGGGGGGGGTAACAGATCAGACATGGGACTTTTGTGTATGCATTTAAGCATAACCAATGGACACAAAACACTGGGGGGTAGGGGATGCGGGGGGAAGGGCAGGGGGAAAAAGAGATATATGTACTAATCTTTGTTAAGCTTTATGTAATAATAATTTTTAAAAAATTTAAAAAAAAGACATGGTACATATTCACAATGGAATACTACTCAGCCATAAGAAAGGATGAAATAGCACCATTTGCAACAACATTGATGGACCTTGAGAACATTATGCTAAGTGAGATAAGACAGAAAAAGCTAAGAATCATATGATTTCAATCATACGTAGGATAATAAACTGAAACTCCTGAATACAAACAGCAGTGTGGTGGTTGCCAGAGGGAGGGGGTAGGGGAGGAGGGGGTACTAATATGAGGTGTCAGAAAATGATTTGACTTTGGGTGGTGGGCATAAGTGCTATATACATATTTTGTAACTTAGAAATTCACACATAAAATCTATATGTTCATGTTGACCAACGTCATCCCAATAAAATTTAATTTAAAAAACAACATAAAATAAAATACAGGTTGTACCCATTAAAAAAATATCTCTAATTCTTACTGACTTGTGGAATAAAACAGAACTGTACTATAATTATAGTGTGATATGGTGTAATAATATTGGCATTGCTGATAAGATTAAATTACCTTACATAAATAAGTAAATCCTATAATATAGATATTGATAACTAAATGTATTAGGAAATTGAGTTAAAACCTCCTCAGGTTATGATATCAATGGAAAATGATTGGTATTAGGAGGAATCAGATCTAGTTACTATCAGTTAATATGCTAAATAGAGTAGTCTCACCTCTTATCCATCGTTTTGCTTTCATTGGTTTTAGTTACCCACAATCAACTGCTATCCAAAATTATTAAATGGAAAATTCCAAAAATAAACAATTAATGAGTTTTAGGTTGTAAGCCATTTTAAGTAGTGTAATAAAATCATGCCATCCTGCTCAGGATGTGAAGCATCCCTTTGTCTAATGTATATATGCAGTATACATTATCTGTACATTAGTCACTTAGGAGCCATCTCAGTTATCATATTGTTGTGGTATTGACTTATGTTGAAGTCTGCCTTATTCAATATCAACCCCAAAGTGCAAGAGAAGTGATGTTGGCAATTCAGATATGCAAAAGAGAAGCCACGAACTGCTTCCTTTAAGTGAAATTTTAAAGTTCAATGAAAAAAGCCGTATGATGAGGTTGCTAAGATCTATAAGAACAAATCTTCTATCCATGAAGTTGTAAAGAAGAAAAAAGAGATTTGTGCTACTTTTGCTGTCACATCTCAAACTGCAACAGTTATGTCCATGATACATGCTTCATTAAGATGAAAAAGGCATTAAATTTGTGAGTGGAAGACGTGAACGGAAACCATGTTCCAATTAATGACAATGTGTTGTGTCAAAAAGTACTGAGGGTATTATGAAGACTTCAGCAAGGGATCCCCTGAAATGAGTGACATCAAGCCATTTACTGTAGGGAATGGTTATATAGATTCAGGAATAGATTTTGGACTGAAATGCAAAAAATACTGCAGAGGCTGCATCTGCCCTTGAGGAAGCTGCTGCCACCATTATTACAAAGTTGAGTAAGTTGATTAAGGAGAAAAGACACCATTCAAAGCAAGTCTTCAATCATGATAAAACTTGGCTCATCTGGAAGATTCTCAAGAGAACCTGCATTCATAAAAATGCAAAGGAGGCACCAGGACATAAAACATGGAAGAACAGTCAGACTGCTCCTTTTGACTGTTCCAAATTCTCGCACTTTATTTGTGAGAAGTAAATTGCTTGTCTCACTACCTAATAATGAGAACACAACAGAAAAAAAGTATGATAATTGTTCCTTACAAAAACTCAACTCTTGGAAGTTATAATCTCTGTCTCACTTCAGAATATCCTTTTCATGTCAGAGAGCTTGGGACAAGGTCCAGACAGGTGAACTGTTCAGGAAATAGTTGACTTAGCTAGTGTAAGTTGCTCAAACCTTCACATTCCCAGAAGAGTCTGTTTTCTTCAACGGCCCTTATCCAAATGCTGGACATTGAGATCTTGGAACATTTTAACTCACAAAAGGTTTTTTGCACATTGGAGCTTCTTTGAACCACACTGGACCAATATCTAGATAGTCTATGTAAATAATTAGATTTATGGTGATCATTTGCTTTCCTTAAGGTGGTCTGTTTTGATAACTGTGCTCTATCATACAGGCAGCATGCCTATGTGACCAAGCCCCAATAAAAAGTCTGGAATCTTATGCTCAAGTGAACTTCCCTAGGTGGACTATACTTTCCACCTATTGCTACACTTTGTAAATACAAGAATTAAGGATGTGCTGTGCAGATCCACTGGAAGAGGACACTGGAAGCTTTGTACCTCCAGATTTTGCAGCATGCACCTAATTCCCTTTGCTGATTTTTCTTTGTATTATTTTGCTGTAAGAAAGCATAACCATAAATATAATGAATTCTGAGTCTTATTGACTCCTGGGAGTGGTCATTGGGATCCCCAGCACAGGTACACTACATAATATTCAACTAATATAAAAGAACATAGTAATGGAGGAATAAAGCAGGTATATAAGATATATAAAATGGCAAAATTATAGATGTAAATCCTACTTTATCAGTAATTAAATGTAAATAAATAAATAACAGGAGACTTATCAAAAATGTACAAGAAAGGCAGTGATGCAATGTCACTAAAGTACTGAAAGAAAAAAAACAGCTGCCAACCTAAAATTCTATTCTAGTGAAATATCTTTCACAAGTGGAGGTGAAATAGAGACTTTTTGACACAAAAGCTGAAAGACTCCATTACTAGGAGAACTACACCATAAGAAATGTTAAAGGAAGTAATATGGATAGAAGGAAAATAATACCTGATAAAAATCTGGATCTCACAAAGAAATAAAAAGCACCAAAAATGGATAAATAATAAATAACTTCTTTTTTTCTTATTTCTTTTACATCCTTTTACATCTCTTTAGTAGCACCAATGCTGGAGGGGATGGAAGGATATTATTTAAATTTTTATATTATACACGAAATAGACTGTGATAAATTAAAGGTGTATATAAACCCTAAAAAAACCCAAAAAGTACTATATCTAATAAGCCATTAAGAGATAAAGGAAAATGATAAATATTATTCAATACAAAAGAATGTAGAAAAAGAAGAAAAAGTGGATAAAGAACAAAAGGGCCTACCATAGTCACAGACAATGGGGTGGGGGAGGAGGCAGGGGCAGGCTGGAGGGGGTCAGTGGGGGGAAATGGGGGTCATACGTAATACTTTCAACAAAAAGAAATTATTTTTTTAAAAGGACAAATGGGTCTAATAGAAGGCAAATAAAAATAGCAAGATGGTAGGTTTAAAAACATTCATAACAATAATCACATTAAAGATGGCAATGTGGGTAAATGCCAGTACTCACAACCACATCAAAATTACAGAACCATCATTCAGAAACACCTGAAATCTGGCTGAATGGAAGTCCTATAACTAGAGAAGCTGTCCTCTTTCTAGGACATGATGGCGTTAACAGTACTTAGCCCTTCCTTGTCAGCATCCAGACATTCCTGGTTTGATCTATGTAAGTTAAAGTTACAGATGCAGGAAATGCACCACCATTTTTTCACTGCAATATCCTACCAGCACTACATAGGGTAGGAAATGAGTCAGGAAGAACATAATGGCTTGGCTGAAAAGATACCTAATCTAATAAAAGTGTAATATGGAAACTGAGCATTTCTACAGGACGCCTAAGCCACGCCTACCAGCCAAGCCAGCCCACCAGCCAATCAGAGTGGCTGTATGCAAATTAACCCAGCCAAGATGGAGGCCGGTAGCCAGGAGCAAGCAGCAGCAGGTGCGGCTAGGGGACAGCGGCGGGGGAGGGGCAGACATCAGGAGTAGCAACAGCAGTGGCCATGGGGGCGGGGCGGGCATCAGGTTAGTAGCGGCAGCGGTGGTGGGGGGGAGCAGGCAGGCATCAGAGGGCATCAGCAGGCCAAGGAGAGCGGCAGGGGGCGGGGCAAGTGGTGCCAAAGCTACTGAGGGTCCATGCCTCCCATTGGGGTTTGGGGAGGCGGGGCAGGAAGCGCCAGTCCCACCTGGGGTCGGCCCCCAGATGGGAAATGGGGGAGGCTGGGCAGGCAGCATCATGCACCACTGCAGGGTCCGGGCCTCTGATCTGTGTCTCAGGGAGGTGGAGCAGGCAGCACCAGGTGCCACCACAGGGTCCAGGCCTCAGATCTGGAACCCAGGGAGGCGGAGTGGGCAGCACCAGGTGCCACCACAGGGTCCAGGCCTCCGATTTGGGATCCAGGGAGGCAGAGCAGGGAGTGCCAGACACCCACGGGGTCCAGGCCCCAGATCAGGGATGGGGGAGGCGGAACAGGCAGCGCCAGATGCTGCCTCCAGGGTCCAGACCCTGATCAGGGACCCAGGGAGGTGGGCGGGCAGTGCCAGATGCCACCCGCGGGGTCCGGGCCCCAGATTGGTGACAGGAGGTGGGGCAGGCAGCACCAGACAAACTGTGAAACACATGCCCTTAACGAAATTCAGGACATATTCACATTACATGGAATGAAATGTTCACATTTCAAACTTCTGGACTGTCCTTTATTAATGAATACAAATACATGTGATGAATCATATGAGCGACAACAGGCAGAGGTTTTGATAAATTCTCTGAATGATGAACAGTTGGCAGCCTTTCAGACTATAACTTCAGCCATCGAAGATCAAACTGTACACCCCAAATGCTTTTTCTTGGATGGTCCAGGTGGTAGTGGAAAAACATGTCTTTATAAAGTTTTAATACATTATATTAAAGGTCATGGTGGTACTGTTTTACCCACAGCATCTACAGGAATTGCTGCAAATTTACTTCTTGGTGGAAGAACCTTTCATTCCCAATATAAATTACCAATTCCATTAAATGAAACTTCAATTTCTAGACTCAATATAAAGAGTGAAGTTGCTAAAACCATTAAAAAGACCCAACTTCTTATTATTGATGAATGCACCATGGCATCCAGTCATGCTATAAACGCCATAGACAGATTAGTAAGAGAAATTATGAGTTCGAATGTTGCATTTGGTGGGAAAGTTCTTCTCAGAGGGGATTTTCAACAATGTCTCAGTATTGTACTGCATGCTATGCAATCGGCCATAGTACAAACAAGTTTAAAGTACTGTGATGTTTGGGGATGTTTCAGAAAGTTGTCTCAAATATGAGATCAGAGGATTCTGCTTATAGGGAATGGTTAGTAAAACCTAGAGATGGCAAACTTGATAGCAGTTTTTATTTAAGAATGGATATTATTGAAATTCCCTGTGAAATGATTTGTAATGGATCTATTATTGAAGCCACCTTTGGAAATAGTATATTTATAGATAATATTAAAAATATATCTAAACTTGCAATTCTTTGTCCAAAAAAATGAGCATGTTCAAAAATTAAATGAAGAACTTTTGGATATACTTGATGGAGATTTTCACACATATTTGAGTGATGATTTGGTTGACTCAACAGATGATGCTGAAAAGGAAATTTTCCCATCGAATTTCTTAATAGAATTACTCCTCCAGGAATGTCGTGTCATATATTAAAATTGAAAGTAGTGCAATCATCATGCTATTGAGAAATCTTAATAGTACCAGATTTTTTGTCAAAAGATTACAACCTAACATTATCGAAGCTGAAATATTAACTGGATCTGCAGAGGGAGAGGTTGTTCTGATTCCAGGAATTGATTTGTCTTCATCTGACACTGGCCTCCCATTTAAATTAATTTGATGACAGTTTCCTGTGATGCCAGCATTTGCAATGACTATTAATATATCAGAAGGACAAACTCTAGACAGAGTAGGAATATTCCTACCTGAACCCGTTTTTGCACATGGTCAGTTATATGTTGCTTTCTCTAGAGTTTGAAGAGCGTGTGATGTTAAAGTTGTAAATACTTTATTCCAAGGGAAATTAGTCAAGCACTCTGAAAGTGTTTTCACTCTTAATGCGGTATACAGGGAGATATCAGAATAAGTTTAATCACTTTATCAGTCATTATTTGCTTCAGTGTTGTTTTTATGTCATGAGTTTGTTGTTATATCATTTTATTATTGTTTATTAATAAAATTATGTATTATTTTCATATACATTGTACTCATTTCCTTTTATCTCTCACACTTTTATTATAGAGAAAGGGCAAATAGCAATATTAAAATATTTCCTCTAATTAACTCCCTTTTAATGTGCATGAATTTTGTGCACCGGGCCACTAGTATATGTATATCCTGGGTCTGCCAATTGAGTGAGGATATTAAGGAAATGTAAAATACAAGGAGAAATATTTTTCATCCTCTCCCAGTTAACCAGCATGTAAAGTACTGGAAAGTAAATAGTAGAGGAAGGTGAAAACAACCACAAAAATGAAAACTCCCTAGAACTATAAGCAAATTACACAAAATGCAAACTATACTGGGCCAAAGAACTTACTCCCATTTGGATTTATTTGTGGCTGCAAGAGAGGTTAATAAATTAGGGAGCAGTTTCAATGTACTGAGGGGTAAACAACTGGCATAAGAATATTATTAAAATATTTTCTAAGAGTTGTTTGTGTTTCATTGTTGAATTTGGTGTCAACAGTCAAGAAAGAACCAAATAAAATAAAGAAACCTTAAATCTTTTCTTTTTACTATACCCACTTCCGAAAGTTACAAAGCATCTTTAATATAATTTTCTCTGCCAGTCCTCAAGTGAATCAGTAAAACAGTTAGAAACTCAAAATATAACTGTAATATTACACAAGATAATTAACTTTCCTTTAATAACTTAGTCAGTTCCAAAGTATTTCTGTCCAAAATGTGTAGGTGCAAGAGGATGAACTTCAGTAGTTAAAATTGTGATATCTGGGAACTCTTGAATGATTGATTTGGCACCTTCAAAAAAAAATAAATAAAAGGAAGAAAATTATTATTAATGCAGGATTTTTGGTAACATTAATTTGAATTCAGGAATTTTATGGTCACTAGGCCTCATATTGACAGAGGATAGAGAGCAATGAGCTTTGAGTACCTGAGATTTGGTCTCTTATTTTTTAATGTCTGATATCTGAAAAGCTTTGATAGTAGTCAGATTATACCCTCGCTCACTCACTAATAAATTCTTACAATCATTATTTCATATCCATGATTTGAAAAATATATTCAGTTATAACAACTTTCCCCCTGAAGAGCCTTTTGCTTTGTTTTGTTTTATTTTAAAGGCAGCTTCAATAAAGAGAAAATAGTTCTCTTTGAAAGTAGGATCATATGTAAGCTGGTTTCTCAACTGGAACACTGTGAAAGAAGTGCAAAGACTTCTTTGTTATGTCAGAGCAAGCTAGCTTTTAAGAAATTAGTACTCTAACTTTTGTGGGGAGGGTAGGAGGAGGGAGCAGGGAAAGAGAATAGCTAGTATCCCACTCAAACTAAAAAGACATTGAAAGGCTGCCAAAGAATATGATTTTTTCATCTATAATGTTAAAGAATAGTATAATATTGTAATGTATACTATTAGAACTAACACAGTATGTTTTCTACCCCTAAAGGCAGACAACTCAGCAATTATTTGGTTATCTCAATGTTTACAATGCCACCTGTTATATAAAAAAGGATGACCAAGCAAATTACCCCTTGTTACCATCAACATTTGAACTACAGGTAATTTTTAAAATTACGAAACAGCAAAGTAATCAATGGCCTACTGAACATAGCCTTCCCAAAATGGATACTCCATAACCGATTCAGGGAAGGCTGAAACCTGGAACCTTTGGAAATGAGGAAATGCCCTAACCAGAAGTCATATATTTCTCTTTCTCTTCAATTATGAAACAAATACAAATTCATTGTAGAACATTTGAAAATATAAAAAAGTTAAAAAATAAATCACTTAGACTCCTACCAACCTAAGATAACCACTATTAATATGTATGTGCATTTTATAATGAAAATTGAAATATTATACACATTTGCTGAGGAAAGATTTATTAGGTTCCATGTTAAATCTAAGTCTGATTTTGATAGTCATAATAGTCATAATTTGTATTAGTCATCTCAGAACTTGGTAATAACATTTAACACTAAATAATGCTGTTATTCTTTTATCCTGCTCTTTTACATTCACCACATAGATTTTTTTGATGTCATTATTTTTCAAAAACATAATTTAACAGTTACCTATTATATCCTTTGAATATATATTTATTTATTTAACCATTCCCTTATTGTAAGTCATTTACATACTTTTAAATTGTTTTCTTACATGAAATATTTCTATATGCATCTATGATTTTTTTTACTAGGATACTTTCATAACTATCCTAGAATGCATGACAAAAAAAGTAGGGTCTTAAATTAGGCTTAACTTCCTCAAGAAATGAAGAACATAGTTTTCTCACAAGGCCCTTTGAGCAGAAGTCTAACTTTAAAATTTTCTGCTCTGCTTCACACTGCAAAGATTACTTAAGTAAGACCACAAGGCTATCCAGAACCTCTAATTTCTTGATGTTTGGGAGCAGTTCTTAGACTCATATGAGGAACCAGGAGATATAGAGATCTTTTGGCTACTTACAGGCTCTACCAAACAGAGCCCCTAGTAAAATAATGACAATCCCATTCCATGGGGTTAGTTCATGCTTTTCCATTTGAACAACATTAGAATGGTGCTATCACTAACAACATTAGAATGGTGTTATCACTAAAATATTATCACTAAGCTTACAGATAAGAACCACAAGTTTTAACTATAGAAATTAGATTTATATTAATGTGTAAGCAAATAAACTTTTTATCAGGATGAGAGGCTGGACAGATGCATACCTACCCACCCAACGACCATCTGGAGCCCCAGTTACTGCCTCATGCTGAACTTACCATGAGGAGTGGAGAACAGACTGAGTAGGATGATAACACTTGGTTGAACTCCATGTTCTATAAGAACCTTTACAGCTTCAATTACAGTATTTCCAGTGCCTGAAATCAAATTACAACCAAATGAACTGTCAACTTTAACATTTTCTCAAAATGTATTTGATGCTTATTTGAAGTAAAGGCAGTTTAATAATCTAACATAAGACACCATTACGCAAAGCTTCATTATCTTTAATGATGGACATGAAACATACACTTTACAGTTTTCAAAGGCACAACAACCCCAAACTTCATTCAGTATTTGAGGTATCAAATTTAACACCCACCCTCCATCCCAACCCCAGGAGACCATGCCATGTATGATCTGAGTAAGCTCAGAAAACAAAATACAATGAAGAAAAAAATTTACCACCAGAGATGATACATCCTTGAGAAAATCATTGCTATAACTCATTGGGCTAGAGAGGGGACATATTTCAATATATTTTGTGTGTTCTATATATTTTGCCTCATTAGATCTGTTGCTTCAATGTGTTCATTTTAAGAAAGAAGCTCTTTGGAACTAATAAAGTTTGACTAATGTATATTCTCTTATTACTCAATAAAAATTCTTCAGTGAACTGCCTAGGGCAACTCCAAATCTAAGTGAGAAAAAAACATTTAGAAACACTTTTTGCCTTATAAATGGTATCCAGAAGGTCGGCACTAAATTGAATTTAAACTCTAACCAAAGGTTACAGATTTAACTCAAGTCACTTACTGAGAATTGGGTACATCAGAAGGACTTTTCTCCTATAAATGTCTGGAGGGAACTTGGCATAATATACTTTGGCTCTTTGTGTCTCCTCGTCACTCTGAATCAGGATCTTTCCAATACGTATGGATCGACAGCAATCTCGTAAACCTTGTTCCATTGCCTCACCTTGAAGAAGAAAATAAAAAAGGAAAAAGGGGGTTAGGGGAGATATAATGAAAGTCCAAGAATAAGCCAAAGCAGTGTTTGTGACTGTAATTAATATAAAAAGGACATTGTCAAGACAGAAGCAATTCTTCTTAAGCTAACAGCTTTACTTGTGATATGTTTATATTTTATACTTAATGCAGGTCAATGAAACCAGAATAAGCTAATTTTATTGCGGGTTTGAAAATTTTCCATGATTACAAGAAAAAAAGTATTTTGTTAAGCTGCTCCCTGAGCTTTTCCAATATCAGGAACATTTTACTCTTATTATTTAAGGGAGGCTTTAAGCCACTTGAACTTGTTACTTTCATCTGAAAAAATGTAAAAGGTTTATGGACGAATGAAGACTACAGACCAACTGATCTCTTTTTAAATCAAAGTGGCATCAGAAGACATCACTTAGCAATGACTTCAGAAGCAAATGTTTTACTTACAATTAATGGAAAAATAGTGCATTGTTCCTTCTACCATGCCCCAGAGAACCACAATCAACAGCAGCACCAACCACTTGGTTTCTAAACATGGAGCTATTCTGAGTCTGAATTCTTTTAAGGAAGTATTTGCCAAAAGTCAATGATTGTCATACCACCTTCAGATTTTAGCCTACATCAGAATTCTATTTATATTATTATTTACTTAATATCTTTCTTAAAATTTATCATTTTTGTTTGCATGTACTTTAAGAAGAAACTTTATAATCACTACTATAAACATAGAAAAAGTTTCTAACATATATGAAAATTGACCAGTAGCTCTTAAGGTTAAAAACAACTGTGTCTATGCATCAACCATAGTCATCTGGTATATATTAGGCATCCGAGGACTATGCTGCTGCCGTAGCGTAGGAGCTGGACTGAAACAGAAGAAATTGTAACTTAGAATCCCATATCCATTGTCTTTATCAGTATTAAAAGATTGAACAACATTGTCCTGAATATCCTAATACAAGGAAGCTGTAAAAAGCTACTTTAATTCAAGTATTCAATTGTTCACAAATAGAACTTTATAGCCAGAGGAAAAAAGGGCATCCTAATAAAGAGGGAATATGATAATTGACCCTCATGCTGTCACAAAGATGGGGATGCCCCCAGCCAATAAGGAGGGAATATGCTAACTGACTGCCCTGCCCTCAAAGACAGCAGCAGCCACAGCCTAGGGCAATGGAAATTAAAGAGAAAATAAACAAATGGGACTACATCAAAATAAAAAACTGTTACACAGCAAAGGAAATCATCAACAAAACAACAAGAAAGCCCACTGCATGGGAGAACATATTTGCAAATGTTATCACTGATAAGGGTTTAATCTCCAACATTTACAGGGAAATCATACAACTTAACAAAAGGAAGATAAACAACCCAATCAAAAAATGGGCAACAGTCCTAAATAGATACTTTTCAAAAGAAGACAGAAAAAAGGCCAAAAGGCATATGAAAACATGTTCAAAGTCACTAATCATCTGAGAGATACAAATCAAAACAACAATGAGGTACCACCTGTCAGTCAGAATGGCCATCATCAACATATCAACAAACGACAAGTGCTGGCGAGGATGAGGAGAAAAAGGAACCCTTGTGCACTGCTGGTGGGAATGCAGACTGGTGCAGCCACTGTGGAGAACAGTATGAAGTTTCCTCAAAAAAAACTATAAATGGAACTCCTATTTGACCCAGTGATACCCAAGAAACTAGAAATACCAATTAGAAAACATATCTGCACCCCTATGTTCATAGCAGCACAATTCACCATAGCTAAGATTTGGAAACAGCCTACGTGCCCATCAGTAGATGAGTGGATTAAAAAACTGTGGTGCATTTACACAATGGAATACAATGCTGCAGTAAAAAAGGCGTTCTTATCATTTGCAACAGCATGGATGGAACTGGAGAGCATTATGCTAAGTGAAATAAACCAGCCAGAAAAAGATAAATATCATATGATCTCACTCATTTATGGAATATACTGAACAACATAAACTGATGAACAAAAACAGATCTACAGACAGAGAAACATCGATCAGACCATCAATCCTCAGGAGAAGGTAGGGGAGGGTGGGGATAAGGGGGAGAGAATAATCAAAGGACTTATATGCAAGCATATAGGCCTAACCAACGGGCACAGACAACATGGGGGTGAGGACATGAATGGGGGAATGGGAAGTAACGTGAGGATAAGGACACATATGGAATGACTGAATCAATAAAAACATTTTAAAAAAAGATGGCAGTGCCCACAGCCAATAAAGAGGGAATATGCTAAATGACTGCCACACCCTCAATGATGGTGGCACCCACAGCCACAAGATGGCCGGCAGTGGAGGGCAGTTGGGGGCAACCAGGCCTTCAGGGAAGGGCAGTTAGGGGCAAACAGGCCAGCAGAGGAAGGTAGTTTGGAGTGACCAGGTGGCAGGAGAGGGCATTTGGAGGGGAACAGGTCAGCAGGGAGGGCAGTGAGGGGCAACCAGGCTGACAGGGGAGGGCAGTTAAGGGCAACCAGGTTGACAGGGGAGGGTAGTTGGGGGGGACCAGGCCAGTAGGGGAGCAGTTAGGCATCAATCAAGCTGGCAGGGGAGTGGTTAGGGGGTGATCAGGCTGGCAGGCAGAAACAGTTAGAGGAAATCAGGCAGGCAGGTAGACAAGCAGTTGGAAGCCAGTAGTCCCGGACTGTGAGAGGGATGTCTGACTGCCAGTTTAGGCCCGATCACACAGGGGTCTCAGATTGGAGAAGGTACAGGCTGGGCTGAGGGACATCCCCCCCTCCACTGCACGAATTCCATGCACCAGGACTCTAGTGTTTATATGTGTGTTGTTGTTTTTTTTAAAGTCCATCTGTTTCCATTGCAACCAAGTGGGACTGCCACTGTACCCTGTATCTTGTGAAAAAAAATAATTAAATTACTGAATAGAAATAATCATCTTCATGTAACACATATAGGTTCTAATTATAGGCATGTAATTTTACTGCACAAAGGTTCGCTTATAAGGGTAATAAGTGGTACTCAAAACAAATACAGTATTTATGAGACCAGCAAAAACTGTAAATACGTAGAGTTAATGACAGTTAAGTGAATTTGTGTACATGGTCACATATTCATCTAATCTAATAAAAGAGAAACATGCAAATGACCAAACCTCTGCTACACCCACCAGCCAGTCAGAGCAACTATTGTAAATGAACTCAACCAAGCTGGCAGTGGGCAGTCACAGAGCTGGAGCAAGCAGGAGGCTTGGTTGCCCAGGTGATAGAGGAAGCCAAGCATCCCGCCTGTCCTGGCCAACTGTGGCCTCTGCTCAAGGCAACAAAGTTTCAACTATAGAAGAGAAATAAATCCCAGATACCTGCTTCCAGATAGCATGCTGGGAGCTTGGGTCGCTGTGGCGGTGGCCAGCCTGCAAACAGCCATCAGTTCCTCACCCAGGCTGGACAGGCACCCCAGGTGGGACCCTCACCATGAAGGTGCTGTGGCCAGCCTGCAAACAGCCATCAGTGACCTCACTCAGGCTGGCCAGGCACCCCAACAGAGACCCCCACCCTGAAGGGACTGTGGCCAGCCTGCAAACAGCCATCAGCCACTCACCCAGGCTGGCCAAGCACCCCAGCAGGACTCCCCTCCCTGAAGGGGATGTGGCCAGCCTGAAAACAGTCCTCAGCCCCTCACCCAGGCTGGCCAGGCACTCCAGAAGAGACCCCCACCCTGAAGGGGTTGTAGCTAGTCTGAAAATGACCCTCAGCTGCTCACCCAGGCTGACCAGGCACCCCAGTGGGACCCCCACCCTGATCCGGGACACTCTTCAGGACAAACCAGCCAGCCCCTCACATGCACCAGACCTCTATGCTATATAATAAAAGGGCACTATGCAAATTGACCCTAACAGTAGAACCACTGGGAATGACCGGTCACTATGACACACACTGACCACCAGGGGGCAGACGTTCAATGCAGGAGCTGGCCCCTGGTGGTCAATGCGCTGTCACAAGGGGAGCTCTGCTCAACCACAAGCCAGGCTGATGGCTGCCAGTACAGCGGTGGTGGTGGGAGCCTTTCCCACCTCCTCAGCAGCACTAAGGATATCCAACTGCAGCTTAGGCCTACTCCCTGCTGGCAAGTGGACATCCCCCGAGAGCTCCTGGGCTGCTAGAGGGATGTCTGACTGCCAGCCCAGGCCCAATTCCCCAGGGAGCGGGCCTAATCCAGCAGATGGACATCCCCTGAGGGGTCCCAGAATGCGAGAGGGCATAGGCCCGGCTGAGGGACCCCTCCAAGTGCACAGATTTTTGTGCACCGGGCCACTACTCAAATATAAATCTAAAATTACTAAACAGGTCATTCAGCCCACCTTAATAAAAATAAAAAACAAAAAAAATTTTCTCCAGCTTGGTATGCAAAGTACTGTAGACTTGAAATGGTACCATCATGCATAAGTCTTCAATCTGCTCTCTTCTCCCCAAGACAGCATTATTGCATCCTCCTATCCTACCATCCTCCCCTGAATATTTGTTAAATCTTTATTGTTGAAAGTATTACAGATACCCCACTTTTCCCTCCTTGCTCCCCACCACCTGATCCCCACCCCATCCCAGGCCTCCACCACCCTATTGTCTGTGTTAATGGACAATATATATATATATATATATATATATATATATATATATATATATAAAGGCTAAGTGACTAACTACCCATCCAACTGTCCAACCGACTGACAGTACATATGATGTGCACTGGCAATTTAAAAATAAATGTTGATTTGCGCATGCACGATACATATAAAGCTCCCATAAAATTTCTTAATATTATTACTCCTAAGGGAATGGCATGTCATAAATTAAAATTGAAAGTAGATGAAAGCATTATGCTACTGAGAAATCTTAAGAATAAATGGAGTCTTTGCAATGGTACTAGATTTATTACCAAAAGATTGCAACCTAACATAATCGAAGCTGAAGTATTAACAGGATCTGCAAAAGGAGAGGTTGTTCTGATTCCAAAAATTGATTTATCCCATATGACACTGGCCTCCCATTTAAATAATTGGAAGACAATTTCCTATGATGCTAGCATTTGTGATGACTATTAATAAATCACAAGGACAAACTCTAAACAGAGTAGGAATATTCCTACCTGAACCCGTTTTTGGACATGGTCAGTTATATGTTGTTTTATCTCGAGTTCAAAAAGCATGTGACATTAAAGTTAAAGTTGTAAATACTTTATCATAAGGGAAATTAGTCAAGCACTCTGAAAGTGCTTTTACTCTTAATGTGGTATACAGGGAGATATTAGAATAGGTTTACTCAATTTATCAGTAATTGTTTTTATCAATGTTGTTTTTATATCATGTTTTGGTGTTGTTATATCATGTCTTGGTTGTTGTTACATCATATTCTTATCGTTTATTTATTAATCAATTTATATATTATTTTCATACTAGAGGCCTGATGCACAAGATTTGTGCACTGGAGGGAGGGGGGTCCCTCAGCCCATCCTGCACACTCTTGCAGTCTGGGACCCCTCGGGGGATGTCTGCCTGCTCGGGCCTATGCCAGCAGGCAGACATACCTCTCACAGTCCGAGGCTCTCGCAGTACGGGACTCCTCGCTCCTTACCACCTGCCTATAAGGGAGACAGAAGAGACTCCCACCACCACTGCTGCACTTGCCAGCTGTGAGCCTGGCTTCTGAGGGGCACTCTCCCTGTAGGAGCACACTGACCACCAGGGGGAAGCTCCTGCATTGAGCATCTGCCCCCTGGTGGTCAGTGCGCATTATAGCAACCAGTCATTCTGCCATTAGGTCAATTTGCATATTAGCCTTTTATTATATAGGATACATTTTGCTAATTTTCTTTCATCTCTGACATTTCTATTATATAGAAAGAGTGAAGAGTGATATTAAAATATTTCTTTTAATTGATTTCCTTTCAATGTGCACAAATCCATGCACTGGGCCACTAGTATGCATATAAGTTCTTTGGCTAATTTCTTCCCTTCTCCATTTCCTCCTCCCTCTGAGATTTGTCACTCTTGTTTCATGTACCCATGCCTCAGATTCTATTTTATTCATTAGTTTAATGTGCTCATTAGATTCCACATATAAGTGAGATCATGCGATATATGTCTTTCTCTGACTGGCTTATTATGCTTAGCATAATCATCTTTGGGTCATTCCATGCTATCTCAAAGGGTAAGAGACCCTTTTTTACAGCTATATAGTATTCCATTGTATATTTGTACTACAGGTGTTTTTTTTAAACTTATTTTATCCTTGAGAGTATTACAGATATCCCTCATTTCCCCCTTTTGCCCCCCTCTACCCATCCCCCACCCCATCCCAGATCTTCACCTATCTATTGTCTGTGTCCATGGGCTATGCATATATACATGTAAGTTCTTTGGTTAATCTCTTTCCACCCACCCTTCCTCCTTCCCTCTGAGATTCATCACAGTCTGTTCCATGTGTCCATGCCTCTAGTTCTATTTTATTCATCACTTTATTGTGTTTATTAGATTTTATATATGAGTGAGATCAAGTGAAACTTGTCTGTCTCTGAATGGTTTATTTTGCTTAGCATAATACTCTCCAGGTCCTTCCAAGCTGTCTCAAAGAATAAGAGATCCTTTTTTTTTTTTTTTTACTGCTGTGGTACATTTACACCATGGAATACTATGGTGTAAATGTACTACAGTTTTTTATCCACTTATCTATTGAGGGGCATTTGGGCTGTTTCCAGATATTAGCTATTGTAAATAGTGCTGCTATGAACATAGGGATGCATATATAATTTCTGATTGGTGTTTTAGAACTTTTAGGATATATTCCTAGAAGTGAGATCACTGGATCAAATAGCAGTGCCATTTTTAATTTTTTGAGGAAACTCTATACTGTTTTCTATAGTGGCTGCACCAGCCCGCATTCCTACCAACTGGTTTGCCCATGGAGAAGGCCACTAGGGAAGATGCTCTGCAGTTAAAATTACCCAAACCCAGAAACACATAGGCCACAATTCCAATGCAACATGAGGATAAACAACACAGACAGTGAGATTTAAGCTAAAGCATGCTTCAATTGTAACAGAAAATCTGACTTCTCTCCTGGAAAACAGCAAGTGTTCATATGCATGCAAATGGATAATATCACACATATGTGAACCTACCGCTTCTCATAATGCTGACGCCACAATTTCCCTTCTCAAATTTCACTCCTTCATACTTGTACCCTGTTGAAATAAATCCAAAGAATGTATCGTTCATCATTGGAACAACCTACTTATTTTATAAAGTCCCTATGGTGTAAAGCAGATGGGTATTGAGCAACTCTTGTCCAGACACACTATATAATGTCTTAGGTTCCCTGTGAAAGTAATGAGAAGAGTCAAGACTTTACATAGTTTTTTCTTAATTAGGGGGCCTGTGAACGAAAATCATGCACTGCGGGGGGGGGGGGTCCTCAGCCAAGCCAGCCCCCTCTCACATATTGGGAGTCCTCAAGTGGTGTCCTACTGATGGCTTAGGCCTGTTCCCTGCTCCCCTTGGGGAGCAGGCCTAAGCTGCAGTCTGGCTTCCCTTTGTGGGAGGTGACCAGGCTAATTAAGGGAAGTCACCAGCCCCATCACCCCGCTGCTGCAGCCACTGCCAGTCACCACAGCCACCAAGGTGTTTTCATCAACACAGCCTCCAGTCACTTCACCATGAAGAGATTACAACTTTCTTTAGGCATTTTCAAGATGTGTCTTTCATAGGATATGACATTTCTTTCTTTCTTTTTTTTAATCTTCACCTGAGGATATGTTTCCACTGATTTTTAGAGAATGTCAGAATTGAACCCAAACCCTACAGTCAGCAGGCTGAAGCATTATGCACTGAGTCAAAATGGCTAGGGCAGGATATGACATTTCTTAGCCCTTCAGCAGTGGAACTTCTTTTTTTGCTCTCCAGGAATGTGGTGGAAAAACCCTAGATCCCCTTTTTGGATTCTTATTATCCAAGTTACTAAGAATATTACCAGTGGCATACAGAGAGCTTACCCAATGAGCGGTCAGAAAAGGTGTTTCCTCTGTAGTTCACTCTGATCACTGGCTCCACCCCTGCTCCTCCAATCTTAGCTCCACTCCTGTCCAGGCCTGTAACCTCTGGCTGAGGATGCAGGCCTGGGCAAGGGATCCCCAGACTCCTGAAATCACCGGCTCCAACCCTGGGCAGGGGACCCCCAGATCCCTGTGATCTCTGGCTCTGCCCTTGCCCAGGGCTGCAGTCTCTGCCTGAGGCTGCAGGCCTGGGCAGAAGACCCCCAAGCCCCTCTGATTGCCTGCTTCACAGAGCCCAGGCCTCTGCAATCACCAACTCTGATCCTGCCCCCTGTCATCGCTAGCTCTGCCCTTACCCCACTGGCAGCCTCTGGCCAAGGCTTCAGGCCTGGGTAGGGGACCCCCAGGCTCCTCTGATCGTGGGCTCCAACCTTGCCCCACTGCAGCCTGTGGCTAAGGCTACAGGCCTGTGCAGAGGACCCCCAGAAGCCTGCATTGTCAGCTCCACCTGTGCTCAGACCACTGCAATTGCAGGCTCCGCCCCTGCCCAGGCCCTGAGATCACCAGCTCCACCCCTGCCCCACTGCAGCCTCTGGCCAAGGCTACAGGCCTAGGCAGGAGACTCCCAGGCCCCTGCCGTTGCCTGCTCCATTATTGAGCCTCTTGTGGCTATGTGGGCGGCCATCTTTTGGGACAGAGTGACACCTAATTTGTATATTACTCTTTTATTAGATAGGATTCTTCATAAGAAACCTGTGTGGATAATCGAGGGAGGTGGATTTCATCAAGTGGGAATAGGACATATGATAGCATGATATTCACAAACCTATTCTTCAAATTGCATTCAGAGAATCACTGCACTCCAAGAACGCTATAAACACCATCAATTCAACCAGCACCCACTGTGAGCCACAGCAGAGAGCCTCCTCATTCTATCCCTTTTATGAGCCTCCATTCTGCCTTTAAAAGCAAAAGAAAGAGGCTGAAGTCATTACCAAGACATGTACAACTCTTGGTCTCATACTGAATCTGTTTCAATTATGCAGCAAGCTCATCTCCCAATTTAGTGTCAAACTTTGAATAGAGCAGCTTCCATTATTCACTAAAAAACCAAATCAGAATTTTAAATCCCTGAAACAAGGATCTTTGGCTGCTTTCTATTTTAGTAGCACAAAGTACCTTCTCTAATTCTCATCATTTTTCTTTTTTTTTTCCTTTTTCCTTCTCATCCTTTTATTTGGAGTCTCAATGCCAAACCAGTCCACCCATTTGCTTCCCCACAGAGATGAAGATAAATTACCAGCAATTCTTAACTCTGGACCCAATGGGCTGTCATCAAAGGCATCACCTGCATGCTGAAGAATATTTATTAACCCTTAAATTAAATTGACAAGCAAGCCATTAACAAAAAGTAATCCACAGTTGGTGCTGGTTGAATTGATGGTGTTTACTAAATGTGTCTAGGTTTATTAAATTGTTTAAAAGAACAGCTCGACCTGGACTACACATTCTGCACACTAATTTATGAAGGCTGTTTTCTTTCCACTTCCCCCCAATGCTAACTCAGAATTTTTATGAGAAAAATATTACAATAACAGCTGTGATTACCTGTTGGAGTGGTCACCATGCATTCTTTATAAGGCAGCTGATTCAATCCCTCTTCCACAACAAGTCTGATCTAGAAAGTAAAAGAAAGAATAAGTTGAAAAGCTGCTAAGAATTTCTTGTTACCTATTAGTATCCGGAGCTGAACACTAGGCAAAATTTATAAGCACACTAGGCAAGAATTTAGCTTATGGAGGAAGGAAGGGGGCCCCTATGGTGTATCTGATATAGAGATAGATCCAAATGCCAGGCTGCCTGTTAGTAGGTATTCAACCCTGGTTAGGCACATGATTGTTCAAAAATAAAAATACTCAAGTATGCCTTATGATTCTCATTTAGTCAGTCCAGGCTATTTTAAAAGAGATGCAAAATTACAGCAAGTGACAAGAGTCATGGCAGACAGCCTTGGAAGTAATAAACTTCTTGTTACTCTGGAAATAGTGCCTAGGGAGAACTTCTTTGCCTTGTTCAGTACTTTGAAATTGTTCAATTAGACTGTTTTTAACTAGACCTACCATAATCCAAAGAAAGCCTGAAACTTCTTAAGAAATAAATGAGTGGATAGGGTTAAGCCAATGAGTGGTAGGAAGTGGCTGGATGCATTGGGATATGTCAGCTAAACAATAAAGGCTCCTAGTGATCTTAGTGTGTTGAATAGAGGAAGGAATCCATCAGAACTACAGGAAAAGGCCTCTAAAAACCTGATACAATATTCCTTCCTATAAGCAAGCACCTGGAGTCTACTACCACGTTTTCTACAATCAATATTACACTACTGTAGGGGGCTGTAAAACTCCAGCTTGAGTCAAGGGAGAAGAATCGGGTGTAGGCCCAAGTCTTTTCTTTGTCCAAGCAGGAGGCCTGGTCATCCAAGAGATGACACAAGGACAGTCACCCCTGCAAGGAAACCCTGTACGTATGTGCAAGCACAAACAAGTGATTAGAATCTAGATTAGAAGAACTTGTGGTACGGTACATTTTCTGGTAAGTATTTTTCTGACGCGTAAGATAGAGGTCAAGGGAAAGGCAGCTCATCCTTGAAGGAGACAGAGACTAGGGATGACTTCAAGAAGTTGGCTGTACGCCCTGAATTGCTGTATAAAAGATTGTAGCTGCAAATAAAGAAGCACTTCTCTCTGCCAACTGAGCAGAGATGGAGTCCTCTTGACCCCCATCTTTTTTGTGTCTGTCTTTTTCTCAGCCTCACCTGCTTACCTTCAGGACCTGTTCATGCCGGCAGGTTCCGGCAAGTGGCGCCCGATACAGGGACCTGAAGATACTAGGATTGCAAGGTAGAGGTACCCACGGTTGGAGAGGACGCGCGTCAAAAAGAGGTATTGTGGTGGATGTGTAACAGTCGGGAGTAAAAACTATGGGGCAGCTGAATAGTAAGGAATTATTTGTGCAAGTACTTTGTAACATATTGGCAGCTCGAGGTGCTGCATCATCTAAGGCACAAATCAGTAGATTTTTAGATTTTGTACAAGAAGTTTGTCCTTGGTTTCCTCAAGATGGAACTATTAATTATGAAACTTGGAAAAAAGTTGGGAAAAGGATACAGGGTATTTTTCTGCCCATGGTCCTGGGAAAATTCCTGTTGATGCATTCACTTTATGGTCCTTAATACGGGACTGTCTTAGTCATGATGCGGAGATTGAGAAGTGGGAAGAGGCTGTGGGGGTTTCCTCCCCCTCCTCCTACAGCTCCGCCATTACCTAGGGTTTCTAGTGTTCATGAGTGTGAGGTCTCCTTTGAAACAGACACTAAAGGCATACAGACTTATTCACAGTGGGGAAAGATAGAAAATGCTACTCAGACTATTAGAATAGGGTCTCTCCCCTCCATCCCCTTGGCAGCTGAAAAGGTGACCAGTAAGCAGCCTGCAGAGTCAGTTACTGAAACGATGGCAAAAGTAAACAAGGTCTATCCGTCGCTTCCAAAAGAGACTAAAAAGGAAGAGTTATTCACTTTTTCTGTCACTGAGCATATCTATGATAAAGGTTGAGATCTCAGTCTGGGGAGTCAAATGGATGGCTGAACGCAGCATAACCTCCAGACTCCGGTCGTGGGCCACAACGGTGGCCCCGACTTCTGTCAGGTGCAACTTCCGGTTGCACAGGGAGTGTCTGTCTTGGTCTTTGTTGTCTTGATGTTTGTCGTCTGCTTCTATGTGCTCCCCGCTGCAATGTTTTCTTAAGAATTTTCAGGACTTTAAGAAGAGAGCTGGAGACTACGGATGTAATGTTAATGCTTTTGATTTACAGCGATTCTGAGTGGCCCACATTTCAGGTTGGCTGGCCAGATGTGGGTTCTGTTGACCTCACGTCTGCCTACCGGGTCCATCATGCTATATATGGCCGGCCGGGCCACCCCAATAAAATTCCTTATATCCAGGTTTGGGTGGACATTTTGTCCAAGAAACCCCGGTGGCTAAAGACTTGTCTAAGCCAACAAAAACAATTGGGACAGAGACAGACAGTTCTCTTAGCCACTCTGGGAAAAGTGAAGGCTCAGCCCATTCTTCAGAGTGACGAGGAGGAGAGTTCCCTGCAGGTTAGACCACCCACTATGTGCCGCCTCCTCGGGGTGTGTCTGAGGGGAACCCAGAGCCTCTGTCTCCTCTAGAAAAAAAAAAAAGCCGTTCCCTCCGGATCCCCCCACTCCCAAGGGAAAAGAGAGAGAGAGCAGCTAAGAACAGAGTAAATAGTTAATACAGAAAAGTTTGTATATGTGTGTGTGGTGTGTAGGCGTCGGCAGGGAGAGATAGGTTTTTGTTAATTTTTACTTATCTGAACTATGCAAGGCCACAAGCTGCTACTAAGCACAGTAAGTTCTCTCTGCCCTGTTTTGTTTTCATTAACCCTTCCAATATCACAGAAGGTCTAGTTATATTTTCTTTAAAAAGTACATTTAAAGTATGTTAAAAAAATTAAGGTTTCTAAGAATAAGAAATTACTGTGTAAAAGGTCTGAGGTATGGTTATAGATTTTTAAAGGACAGAGAAGGAAGGGCAGGCTCCTGGGCTATGTCCCAGATGTAAGAAATGGCGACACTGGGCTAAGCTCTGTCGGTCTCAAGCAGATGTTAATGGAAGACCTTTGCAACCTCTCCAGCAGGGAAACGGGAGAAGGGGCCAGCCCCAGGCCCGGAAACAATGTTACCGGGCAGTCCAACAATTTGTTCCTCAGCAGGAAATAGACAGTGCTGTGGTCAATCAGTCCTCAAACAATCCATTCAGCAATTATGTAGAGCCACAGCAGGGAGTGCAGGATTGGACCTCTGTGACACCTCCCACACAGTATTAACCCCTGAAATGGGCATGCAAACTATTGGGACAGGAGTCAAGGGTCCGTTACCAAAAGAGACTGTGGGATTAATTTTAGGACGGAGTAGCTTAACTATGAAAGGATTACAAATTGCTCCTGGAGTAATTGACTCCGACTACGAGGGAGAACTAAGAGTCATGGTTTCTTACCCTCATACAATTTTTGTTATACCAACAGGGCAGCGCATTGCACAGCTTCTATTATTACCTTACAAAGATTTACACAATAAAGTTATTTCAAATAAAGGGCGGGGATCCGCTGGATTTGGTTCTTCAGATGCTTTTTGGATTCAGGAAACAAGACAAGAGCGCCCTGAGTTAATGTTATGGATTGATGGAAAAGAGTTTACAGGGTTATTAGATACAGGAGCTGATGTTTCTGTGATTGCTCAGCATCACTGGCCCAGTCAGTGGCCCATCCATAGGACTACTACTCATTTACAGGGAATTGGACAAAAGAATTCCCCCCAGCAGAGCAGTAAAATTCTCCAGTGGAAAGATAATGATGGACATATGGGGGAATTTCAACCTTATGTAATTCCTGGGTTACCTGTAAATTTATGGGGAAGAGATATGATGGAAAAAATGGGAGTTTACCTTTATAGTCCTAGTAAGGTGGTGACTAATCAACTTTTGGGCCAAAGATTATTTCCTGATAGAGGACTGGGGAAAAGTTCTCAGGGAATTAAGCTCCCAATTAACCCAGTCCCTAATCAGGGGCGACAAGGTTTAGGATATTTTTAGGGGAGGCTGCTGATTTTCCTGCTATTCAT
>PVJC01026874.1:0-23681 GCA_004026665.1 Murina feae
ATATATATATATATATATTTCCTGATGGGATTTAGGGTCAGGAATCTATGTGTATTATTTCACAAAAATAGAATCAGATTTAATCTATTAATTTAGTCTGTAGCTAAAACAATCAGGGTACAAACATCCTATCATATCGGGTTTTCTTTAGAGGACAGTGAGAGAACACAATCAGCGGGCTCCTCACACATGTCCTTTTCTACAGTCTCTGAGGAGAGTGGTGACAGGCTTTGGGGGTTGTTGGGGGAGGTATGAAATCATCACCAGAGTTCCAGTAGCATTAGAGCAACGGAGAGAAGGAAAAGATGAAGGGTCTTGTCTGCTTTTAATAACTGAGTGGTGTAATGTGTTTAGGAAGACCAAGGCAGCTGGGACTCATCCAGTTCACTGACCTTCAGTTTTAGAAGAAGAGTGTACAAAAAGTGCCTGTCTTTCCGTGACAGTGCTAGTCTGTGGTCAAAGGGAGACTACAAATCCTTCCTTGCTATTTCCCATGACCCTTCTCTCAAGTCCTATACTAATCCCCCAAAGGGAAGATTTCAGGACCTCAAGGGTAAGAAGTTCTCTACTACTAGCCCTGTTAGACCAGTGGTTCTCAAACTTGTCTGCAGGGTGGAATCATCACCTGGGGAGCTTCAGAAACTACTGGTACCTGGGCCCACCCTTGACATTGTGATTTAATTGGTCTGGGTGTGATTGCAGCTTTCGGAATTTCTAAAAGATCTTCTAGTGATTCTAATATGCAGGTGAATTTTAGAGGCCTCTTTTATCTCCTCTCCCCAAAGCCTGCTTTATTCTTGGCCCATCTTCTGAGTCCATCCTTCCTGGGAGTACCAGAACCTTGTGTGTATATATGTGTGTATGTCCAAGTGTGTCCACCAAGCTCCCCGTATTTTGTTTATTTGCTCATGTGTCTTGGGATCCTGATGAGACTGAGTCAATTTTCTCTTTCTATTTTCAGCATCCATCTTAATGCCTGGCTCACAGTAGATGTTCAGCGATTGGTTTTTGAATCAAGGGTATACAGTTTCTTCAGAACCATTGTGCATTAAGGGTACATAGTAATATAATGATATATATGTATAATATAATGATTTAAACAAATTGATTCATGCATTTCTGACTCAGGGCATTTTTATTACACAGGCAGGTATTTTTCCTTTCTTTGTAGAGTATAGATTTCCTAATCTATCTTTTCCTAAAGAAGTGATAAGAATATAAAATTAAAGAAGAATACGATCTGTTGTATAGCATTAGCTTGAGTCACAAAAGCCAGCATTAGATAAGGGACAGAGGTTATCTAAGACTGTGTTCAATAAAGCTCACGGAATTGGCTATCAAGTTTGTCGATTTCTAGCAGAATAATTTCCTATTGCCTTACTTAAAGAATATTAATTTAACTAATTGATAATAATGTGGTCAATTTATTGT
Organism: Murina feae; assembly: GCA_004026665.1. NCBI lineage: Eukaryota > Metazoa > Chordata > Mammalia > Chiroptera > Vespertilionidae > Murina > Murina feae. The sequence continues at coordinate 1,432 of PVJC01026874.1, forward strand.
AGCTTTAAAAATGCAAATCAACCACCATATCAGAATATTCACTGACATGCCAGAGACTTTAAAATTTTTATTTCATTTTATTAGGTGATAATGGGAGGCATAATTGTTAATGTTTGATTCTGGCAAAATACAATTAGTTTCTGCGAAACACATTGTGCATTAATGATATCGTTAAAATTAATGAATATAAATGAGTAAGCTGGGGATTTCAAATAGGAAATAGTGACTTTATATCAGTCTGTGAAACTTGAGATAGATTCCCTTGATTTTTAAGGATAATGTGCTGGAGCCCTGGTATGTTTGTGTATAGACTAGAGAGAAATTAAATCAGCTACCAGAAGGATCAAAGTTTTTAAACATTCACCGTCATTTTTGGTAAGACTGGTGTATTGATTTCAGTTAAAGCCACCCACTAGTTTTACATTAAGAACTATTTTAAAGGCAGCTTTTAATAGAAATTTCCAGGTCCTGTATGCATAAAAGTGCATGTCCATTTTGGTGTTTAAAAAAATAAGGGTAATAAATCATTGTTCATTAAAATTAGGTATTGACTTTCATGGTTTTATTGTAGATTCCAGATGTCCTCTAATAAACATCTATTACATTTATAATTTTAAAATATTATTACAAAAGCTAGACAAGTATTTGTTTTCCTTGCTCTAAGAAGGTGGCACAGGAAAAACAGAGAGGTCTTAGGGAAGAGTTGTGGACTAAATGTATAACCATATGGTATTAAAGCATGACAAGTTCTTGTATAGAAAGAAACTTTGTCACTAAAATCCAAAACCAAAAAAAAACCAGATTTACCTACAGTCTGCATACTCGTAAGTTAAGCGCTGTGTTTTCCACATCCTGCTGAACTGGACAGATGAAAATCCCATGTCTTCAGGGAGTGCTGAACGAGACTGCTTCGTAAGTAAGTATCTTTGGTCTGACCTTCATTTACTGTTTCTTTTGCTCCCGTTATATACACATGGACGTGTGGAACACACACATTTGGGTTTTATTATGTGTGCCTATTTGCAAGTTTTTGAGGACATCCTTGTCCTCCAGGTGCTTGGAGTCGGGGTGCGATGGTGAGGACTGGCAGAGGAAAGGGGATATTTGGCACATGGCTGCTGTCTGCGCTCTGGGACCCAGCTTGAGAAGCCTGAATTCTTTTGCTAGCTCTGCCTTTTTGCTGTTTTCATGACCTTGGGCTCTTCTTCTAACCTCGTTGCCTCACTTTCCTTGTTGGTAAATTGGACCAGTCTCTTCCCTTTCCACTTCACAAGACACTGATGAGGATTAATGAGGTAGAATGCGGAGCACATTCTGTGTTTCTCCAAAGAGCACATTTAAGGGAAGGTAGGAGAGCGGGTTAATATCATAGGAAGTGGGGGGCACACACTACTTGCCATGTTATATGACGGAGTCTCAAGGAGTCCTTGCTCTCCGTCAGCTGAGAATGAGTGGCAGGCAGCAGTCCCATTTCTGTTCACTTCTGAGTTGAAGGACGTATTAGCTCAGGATGATGGAGAAAAAGCCCAACCAAATGTGGGAATCGGGGAATGACAAGCAGGACCCAGGCAACATCTGACATTCTGCATGCTTGCCTGAAAGAAACCTGGCTGTTTTTCAAACTATTTTATGTATATAAACTCACCCGTCACCAGAAATGCTTGCCTGTGTGCGCATAGTGCAAACAAGGCTGGCATGAGGCTCCCAGCCCAAACCTCCGTGTTCGTCTAACCTGATGCTTGGGGTAGAATGAGGCTGCAGGTATGACCGCAGGGTGTAAACGGTCGGTTTGCATGAGGCTCTGCAGACCTGTATTGTGATGCCTCTGAATGAATGCAAGCATGCGGACACGGACAGAATGATGGATGACTTCACGTATGGAATCCCATCCGAATTTCATGTAGCCTGCTGTCTTTGGCCAATCAGCTTTTTAATTTCAAGGTGACTTGCTTGTTTTCTCCTTCGAAGATTTTTCAGATTATTTTCCCCCCCACCTTGTGCTTACTTTTTTTTTCTTTCTTTTTTTTTTTTTTTTGAGAATTTTAGCTAGGTAACAGTGCCTTTAACCTAGAACTTAGCTGCTTGCCACTGCAGGATTAAAAATAAGAGTTTAATATGTGTGTAGCCTGAAAGTGCTTTTATAATCCCTGACTCAGTAGCTAGACTTGGAATATATATGATGGAGTTCAAACTTTTTTAAAAAAATCCTTCTTCATCTTTATCTATAGGTATATCTTGTCACTTTAGGAATACTTTTAGGAATATCACTGTGTTAAAAAGCTCAAAAATAATTAATTCCAGGAGTTTTATCACCCATATTTACATATTGACATCTCTCTTTCTAAAGCTCATGTCCTTGATGGGCCTCATATAGTGACAATACTGTCAACAATACTGTCAACACTTCACTCATCTCCCATCTTCATCTATATATTAACATGCATATAAGGATTTGCTAAATATTAGCGCATGGTCCCAGTGTTAGCTGTGTATCCTTTACAGGCAAAGGGCCATAATTGAAAAAAATATATTGGAGCTATTTTCAATAGTCAGATCTTCATAAATGCTCTTGTATGAGAAAAATGAAGTTGTATTACCCTGTTTTATTAGAAATGCTATATTTTCTTGGATCCGTGTGTTCGCAAAGTAGAGAATATTTTCCTGCTGTGATTGATGTTAGGGCATTTATGAGGATAGTCTACTATATTTCATATGTATATGAGAGTGTCATTGTTAAAATGTTCAAAGGAAAATTATGTATGTGGTTTATATTTTATTATTTCCTCCTAGCATGTAATTTTTCCAATACCATGATTCCTGTCACATTGTCAGTAGTGATTTGATGGCTAATATGCCAGAAATAATTAGATAAAAAAAGGTGATGCAAACGTCAAGGCAGTATAGCTTCCTTATGAAATGCCTTAGCAAAATCATGCATGTTACATTGTAGAAATCACCAACTGCATACATTTAAAAAGTCTTCAGGATTACAGGCAGGATGGAAAATGGAACTAGATGCAGGAGGTGTGGGCTGCGGCATATTTTATAGGTACAGTTTTGCTGTTGACCCCACCTGCAATTTTTGCTAAATGAAATGTGCTTTAGAAAATCCCTATCTTTGGATGAATTCAGACTTTGGTGTATTGTCAGTGGGAAGGTTTTAGATCTTCTCTTTCCTTTTCGAGTGGGAAAAAATTCCACTTTCCCCTGGTAGGCAGCCTGCCTTTGTTTTAGTCTCCTTCCTGACAGGTTTAAATTTTATCTTCCTTGGGAATAAAAAGACATATGATATTAACTGCTGTTTCTTTAACCTTGTTGACCTTAGAGATTGGACTTTAAATTTTCAAATGACTTCTAAAAAAATATGGGTGATTCGTGGTTTCAGTGTTTGTTCCTGAGTGTAAGTACCTCCTGGGACTTTAATAAAATGGAACCTACTTTCAGGCGTCTTTTTACTTTTGAGTATCGATGACACTGGTGATAAGTATCTGGTTCATTTGTGTGTGACTTTGATAAATAGTAGTATTTCTAAAGATTAGACATAATGACATTGGACAGTAATATTGCAATATTACAGCATTGCTATTAGGAATGAAGATGAGCATCAACCATAGCCACGTGTTTAACCTACTATCGGAATTGACATGCGGATGGCTGTACATGTTCCGACCTGGCTCAGCACGACCTTGGTGTCGGAGGGCAGCTTTCTGACGTGGCAGAGTGGCTGTGGGGAGAGAATGCTGGGAGCTCAGCCCAGCCCTTGTGTCTCTGTGTTCCTGGGCGGACAAAGGAGCCTCAATCCAGGAAGGTCGCTGAGTGGCTTGGGAAGCAGATGCTTGGAGGGATGATAATGGCCTGGAAGGGAGGGGAGTTTGGAGACATGCCCGTGGGGTCATTGGGAGGGACCAGGTGTCCAGAGTGAGTGGTGTGGGCTGCTCTTACCTGGAGGCAGTGGGACTAAATTCCCAGCCGGCGGCTTCTTCCTCTTGCCCAGCTTCCTGATCCTCAGCCCATAGTAATACCTTCACTTTACATGGGAGGGAAGGGACTTGCCCCAAGCTTCCAGAGTTTCTTCTTTGCAGAGCCTGACCAGGGGCTTGGTGTCTGGGTAATGAGGCTGCGGAGTCATGACTTACAGAAAACAGAACGGAAATGTCAGGGTTGGGAATTCCCTTGCCTTTCTTCTTCTCAGCACTGCTCAGGACGGGGTGAGCAGCCTGGCCTGAGTCATTTCACCTGAAAGGCAAGTCATGTAAGGAGTGCCCTCAATGGTAGCTTCCAGGAAAGATGAAGAGTGTTAGGCTGGCAAATGAAGAGCTGCTTGCAGCCCCACAGATTCATGGGATGTGTATCATGCCTGGCACAATATGAAAGGGTGCCCTTGGTTTCATGGAATTCCCATGATTGTAAATAAGTATACGTTATGTTTAGAACTGCGTGATTTTGGAGCAGGAAGGTGAAGGGTTGTTCACAGTCAGAATGGAGCCCCTGAAGGCTCAGAGACATTTAAGAAGGAAGTAGAGAACTTGTCCCTGGTCACCCTCTTCTATTGCTCCGGCCCTGGGGGTGGGGGTGGGGGGCCCTCTGGTTTCTGTACTAAAGCATCTGAGACCTGGTTGCTTATCTCTTTTAGAGATACGTGTCCCATGGAAGCTGGGATTCCAAATGCTCTTTCTGGTATGGTTGGATCATTGACAGCTCAGAGTATGATAATTTACCTTTAGGAGCTGAAGACTATGACACCTCTCATGGGATCCTTCACCTTGAGAGTACGTTTCCCTTCTCTGTCTAAACACTAAGAGGCAATAGAGTGGTTAGAGCAGTGGTTCCCAACTTTTTTTTGGCCATGCCCCACTTAAACATCTCTAAAATCCTGATGCCTTTCCCTCCCCCCGCCCCCATGACATCTAATGCTTATTATTCAAAAAGTGAACTCCTATTCATGTGGAAGAAGTTTAAAAGGCCATTAACTTGGTCTAAACAAACTTCCAAAGAACATGGCATCCATGAAAGAGAAAAATAAAAGAACGAAAGTTGAAGTACTGAGGAAGAAATCTCTAAGAAATTGTTAAAAAAGTAATAAAAATATGAAGTGATGTGGAAAAAATAGCAAATAAAGTTTTAAAACATAGAGAACTGAAATGCATAAGCATGTCACAATATATATTTACACACTGTAAATGAGGCCCCTAGAACCATAAGAAATGCCAAAAATTCACTGTCAATAACTCATTCTCAAATTGCCCCCCTTAAAAATCAAAATGCCCCCCTGTGGGGCATGTGCCGCACATTGGGAACCACTGAGTTAGAGTCGGCCTATCAGGGTTTGTATTTCAGTTCTGCCTTTTCTTGGCTGTTTCATTTGAGGATGTTAATTAACCTCTCTGTGTGTCAGTTTCCTCATCTGTAAAATGCTTATAATAATATGCCTATTTAAGATCAAATGAGATGACTTGTATAAACGACTTAGAGTAGTTATTGGCACATAGTAGGTGATCAATAAATGTTGATTATTATTATTAATATTTAGAAGTGAAACATGGAGGAAAATAAAGTACACCAATTAAGAAGAAATTTAAGTGTAAATCCTGAAATGTATATTTGAACAAATATCACAGGTACATTGGTCACTGACATCCAAGGTTCTCTTTACTTCTTAGATTGACACAAAGGTAAGATTATGTTGACATTCTCATGAACAGCCTGTTTCTCCTCTGTAACTTTTAATGCCCTTCTATATTACCTTTTAAAAATATAACACACTCATTGGCCACTGGCTTCTGTCTTATGAGTGGAAAAAAATAATCAATAAATGAGTGGAGGGATTTATCCACTTGGCCATACTGGCTTTCCTTGCAAATGAACATACATGGAGACATATAAACCCTTTGGTCTGTTGTCTAAAAGCAACAGACAGGATGTGGTAGTTAATGCATTTTGTGGCTGTCTACCCTGCAAAGAAGCAGTGATTGCTGCCACACAGACACGGGAAAACATTAGGGGAAATCCCACCACAAACTGTGGCGATAACTGTAGAAATCACATTCCCAGCACTGATTTGCTGAGGACTGATTTGTGGGAGGAAGAGTGGGTAACAGGAATGCTCTTCTGACTCACCTTCCTCTGGCTAATACGGAGGGAAAAACCTCCTCCCCAGCAGGAAAGGGACCTGTCCCTGCCCTCACCTTCACCTGGCTTCTGCATGGGCCTTCCAGGAGCAGGAGGCTGAGCGCTGCTGCCAGGGCGTGGCTTCTGCTCTGGAGAGCAGTGGGCAAGGCTGAGTTTGCAAACATCCCCCATCTCTGTGTTCTCACAGCAGCTCCCCAGTGAGCTGGAGAGTGGGTAAAATTGGAAGGTACCTTTGCTTTAGAGTAACCAACATGGAACTAGTGGAGAGAATCAACTTGTTTCTAAATTAGTGAGAAATACCTGGCCATGTAAATCAGGTGACCACTTGGATCCTTGAACCAACTGATATTGCTATGGATGATGATCACAAAATCTCATTCTAACCCTTTGGGAAAATATGTGCAAACAAATGCTTCCTGCCCCTTCCCTGATTTTTCTGTTGGGGTTTGGTATTGTTTTTGTTTCCATGAGTCATTTATTATAATAATCAATAAAATTACATTTGACTTATATTAAAGTGTTCCTAGATTATGAGTATCCTATAAAGTAAATCATGCCTACCATAGAGTGGGCATATAGTGAATCCACACAAATAATTAAAAAAAAATCAAATACCATGAAGCCACTGGTGTCAGATTATAAGGAATGCGAAGGCCTACTAGATTTTATTTGAATGCACATGTAAAAGGTTGGCACTTTGTGAATTGACTCGGAATAGTGTGAGCCTATTCTGTGAAGGTATAAAATTGCAGGAAAAAAAATGAGTTTATTAATGGAAATCAGGCTAGATCCTAATTATTACCTGTGAGTAGTGTCATCATTTGAAGTTTTTATTGCATTTTAACACATGGCTTATCTTGATGAGCGAATATATAGCAAAGGGTAAATCTAGCAATTTTCCTTTTACTATTCCCTCTGCCAAGCCATTATTCCTTGATGTTATTTTTCAGCAGCCTTTCATTTTTGTCCCAAATGTTTTTGCCTCTGGCTGGTTTTATTTCTTTAAAATGTGTGTGTATCACTTCTGAAAGTGATATATTTTGACAGGTAATCGATATTTTTTCATGCCAGATTTGCTGGTGCAATGGCTGTAATCCTCATCTTAGACGTAGTTAATGGGTGAATATGAACCTAGATTTTTATCTCAATATTCGTGTTAAGAAACACACTTTCCAGTCTTAGCCGAATTCCTTTCTTGCATTCCCACCCACCGGCCACCTCTCACTGCCAAGTGCCTGCGATGCACGGCGTCCCGTCCCCGGACACACATTGCCTGCCTTGCCAGCGTGTCCTCGAAATGTCTTCTGATGCTCCGTCTAACCCTTACTCGATTGGTCACAGAAAAGATACTTTTTCTTTTCCTCCTGGCAACCTGGCATCTTTATTTCAAGGGGGAAAGCCTGTCCCCCTCCTTCTCTGTAGTGAGACCCTGATGTCCTCCATTAGGCCCCACTCTTTTTGGAAGAACCAGCTCAATGAAGACCACAGTCCTCAGCACATGCATCGATACGGACACCCTGCTTGGTTTTTGCTTTTAAAAGTTCAGCCTCTTTGGTCAAGACAGTTTGTTTTCTGACAACAGGACGTCCTCATGCCCTTGTGTGCAGGTAACAGTGTCATCCTAAGTGGGTAGATGTTCTGCCCTCTGCCAAGGCCACTTGTCTAAGATGGCACTTCACACTCAGGGGACTGTCTCTGGTCCTCTCTCAGGCGGGTGACCTGAGGAGCAAGGGCAACGACTGCCATTTCTTTTGTTTTCATGGAGGAGAAATGTATTCTTTCTTCAGGAAAAGATGAAAGTACACGTGGGCCTGTCTAGGATGGGACCACAAGCTTACAGGTTGCCCACAGGCAGCTGCCCATCTCTCCCTCCCTGCCTGTAGAGCTCCCCTCCCCTCCCCTCCCCTCCCCTTCCCTTCTTTCCTTTTCTTTTCTTTTGTAGTTCTTTCCTTTTGCCTTTCACTTTAAAGGAAAATATATAGTTCTTAAAAATCTGTTTTAAACAATTGTTTCTGCTAGTTTGTTGGTTTCATATCGGCTTGAGCGAGGGCCGGTCTGGTGCTGCCTCTTTGCCTTAGAGATGGCATTGCTTCTTCACATGTGAGCAAAAACGAAAGGGTCTCTCTCTCTGTGGTGTTCTTCCTTAAGTGGTATCAGAGGAAGAACACGCCGACACCCTTCTCTGCTGATGCCTCTGCCAGTCGGTGGTGGCATTTTTTGACAGGGTTTCCCTTTGTATGTCAGGAGACATATGCAAAGATCGTTAGGGAACGTAAAACGCAATCAATTTCCATAGTGGTTAGATTCATAAATCCCTGAGCTATTTTTAATGACATAATCTAATCAATTGATAGCAAGCCTAATAGTGTGTTGACAGCCAGAAAGAGACAAAAAGCTGGTATAATAGGTGGATGGGTAAGGAACCATTAGACACGTCCCTCTCCACCCCCACATTTAGGAACCTCTAGATAGCTGCATTAGGTAAAAATCTAGGAATTACTGATTTTTTTCTAAAATTTATGCCTGCCTTTCTGGCTGTTTTTCTTTCAAGAAAAAGACTTTTGTCTGATGGGATGTGGTTCCCAGGAAAACTGCAGATAGCCCTCGTATTTGCCTCTCAGAACCAAACTGTTCTCTCAATTTAAATATCTTTAGAATGGAAATCAAGGAGGAATAATTTATTATAAATTGGTAGCATTATATATTGTCCCTCCTGTGCCAGGCCAGTAATGAAAACTTAATATTCATCTCTTGGTTGCTTTGAACTGAACTAAGATGAGGATGCACGGGGTAAACAAACTGAAACAGACTGTGAAATTGCACATGATGGGAATCTTTTTTTTTTTTTAATGCTTATAGACTATAAATAGATTAATATTCCAACTAATGATAGCTCTTAGAATTCCTTCTCCCTTTTTACATTTTGGTCAGGCGGCAAAAGAACTAAGTTGTAATTGCGAGGGAAATTAAAATCTAAAATGTTTCTGTCTTTGGGCTAGGAATTGACTGACCAGGTACTGATGTAAACGAATGGGCTTTCACCGGGGAAGTGTAAAGTGTTCCTCCATGGCTGCGAGCTGCCTCTCTGAGCCCTCCGTTTTCAGGATTCTAGGCAACCTGTGTGTGTGTGTGTGTGAGTGTGTGTGAGTGTGTGTGTGCGTGCGTGCATGTGCATGCGCGCGCGTTCTGCTACATTTTTTTTTTTTTTCATTGATGCCATCAGAAGGGATGGGCGCCAGGCATGGTGGTGCTGCTTGGCTGACCAGCTGTGTCCTGGTTCCCCACTGTCCCAGCCAGCGGCTGCCTTTTCCAGAGGTGGCCGTCCCCGCAGATTTACTTCTCCACTTTGACCTTATAGTTGCTTCCGAAGGGGCTTGACCCTCCCCAGAGCCACTGCTGGAAGCCATTCACGGGTCGCCCGCCGGGAATGCCCGAGCCTGCGTTTGCAGAAGGACACGCAGGGACCCCACGATTTCCTGGCTAAGAGCAGAGGAGCCGCCTCCGCCCCGTGAACGCACCAGGTGCCGAGCCCACTTGCTGCGCTCTCCCACCGAACTGCGAGCCTCCGCGGTCTCCGAAGTTGCTGGAGTGAATAACTAAGCGGGACCAGCTGACTGCCGGCGCCAATCAGCTAGAGCTGATGTAAGGGCTCGCTGCCGGCTGGAATGAGCGTGCAGAGTAGAGGTAGCGCAGCATGGCTAGACTGTGGTGAGGCTCAGAGGCAGCGGAGGGGGAGATGGATGAGTCCAGCATCCTAAGACGAAGAGGGCTCCAGGTAGGAGATCCTTCCCTTCTTGAAACGTAGATTCGTCCCCGGCCAGCCAGTGAGCATTTCAAAGTTCCCTTTGCATTCCTTTCCTGGGCACCAATATGTGCGCAGTTCTTGGTATCCAGTTGGCAACGTGATAGCGGAGCCTCTAGTTACCTGGTACAGTGGCACGTCCCAGGGTCCAATGAGGAAGGCTCTTTTGTCAGAGGCAATAGATGCAACTTTTCGTTCGCTACTTTGTTGGTTGGTTGTTTTTGCTGGTTGTTCAAGAACAGTAAAATCGTGGATAGCAGGGACAGCCGATGAGCCGATTTGGCGTTCTCTCAAGTGCGGGGAAGTCTGTGGAGGGTGGCAACTCCCTTCAGTTCTGGAAACACCGGACTCAGTTTTGTGTGGGGATCAACCCCAGCGCCGGCGGCCTCTGTCTGGTCACCGTACAGATGTGTGCAGCTGCGGAGTGTTCCTCCTGTCAGTGAGATGAAAGTTTCTGCTGGCAGCTCCATCCAAGTTCTCTGTCATTTGTTTATTGTGGAGATGAGGAAAAGATATGCTGTATCTTATTTCCTTGCTTTTTGTGCCCAAGTTTCTCTAATTAAATTACTCTGACTTTAGTGTTCAAATGTATTCCAAGTTAAAACTTGGCAAATTGGAAAACTTGGAAAAAAACATCTGTTGGCAGTTTGTAAGTTTAAGGAAGCCAAGACAGAAGTATGTTCAAAATTAGTATTTTTAACTCCTTGGTAACCCTTTTTTCCTTCTCTGTAAGTGATGTTTTCCTCTATGAGACAATCTAATCATTGGCCATTGTTAAACTCTCATTTACTATTTTTGCAATTTTAAAAAAATTTCATGCTTGAGAGTTCAGAATATACAGCACATTTAGAAATGTCTTCAAATGTTCTTTAATGATCTTTGACAGCTGGTCTGGTTGTCTGCTTTTTGTTCTTAACATCAATTGCTAATACTATTCATATTATTCTAATATGTTATAGGTAAACTAAGGAGTATTTGCAGGTGAACAAAAGATGGATTGAAGAAGTTTGGGTTAAACGTCATCTATTGTTCCAAACCTAAGTAAACAGCCTGCCTCTCTAATGATTTCAGTGTGGTCATTGTTTTGAATGCACAGCGCGGTTAGTCACTGCCTTGGGTTTCCTTTTCTTTGTTTTCCTCACATCTATAAAGTTCTCGCAATGCACAGCTGTTTGTGTGGGGCCACATCCTCTTTGGGTCACCGGTTAAATATGAAAGGGCTCTTTGTTATGAAGATGATAAACTCTATTAATCTTCTAAAGGTTCCAGTGATTAGCAAATTGATGGCAGTTCTGAGAGTTTTGTCCTTCCTTTAATTCACTTGAGTTTTTAAATGTATTTTCAATAAGGCACTCTTTTTTTGTGGTTTGTTTCTGTAATACATATTATCACAGCTTCAGAGGACATAGTTGAAATGGGGTGCTCATGAAGAGTACAGATTTCCTAGACCTTTAATTTTAGAAAAAGTCATTATTGTTGCTATTTAAAGTAATAGCTATTTTCTATCCAAGAGCTTTGCAACAAAACAAAGGAAACATTGCTTATTATGCATGTAGTGCTTATAGTATTAGATTTTTGTTGCACTTAACATACTTTTACTACACTTGCTATCTATATAATGTATAACGCATGTCTACTTTCTGTTATGAGTGAAATAAATGTCTTCACTTTGTGATAAATAACAATATAAAAGTGCTTGAAACTTCTACCATCTTATTATGACTTTTCTTTTTTTTGCTTAAACAAAGCCTGATTTGTTTTCCACTCTCATTATACCTAATTTTTTAAAAGTCATCATATATGCAGAGTAGCTTTTGCAGAAATTTCAATATAAGAAAACTACTTGCAAAATACAAGCATTTAGTATTTATTTGTATTACAAAAGCTGCCACTGTATAGTTCACTGGAGTAACGCCACCTAGTGAGTTTAAGAATTAAGTTAATTTACAAATGCATACTCTGTGAAACATTTCTGCATGCAAATGAGGTACACCTGTAGTTAAGGTAGGCCTACACCTACACCTTTGTATTCCTGATTCTACCAGGCCATCTTGAGTAAGTCACATACGCTCTCAGTGTCTGTTTATTCTGTAAAATACACACCGTAATATGTGACTTTTGAATGGACTAAATAGGAGGTGTGGGTATGAGTTTTTTTTTTTTAAAGTTAAAGGTCATGTAATAAGTACACTAACATATAATAGGTACTCAATAAATATCATGTTCTTGAAAGGTGAGGGATGATTTCTATTCTTTATAACATTCCATATCATTACTAGTGAGATGAAATAGTTTGTTATTTGAATTTGTCTTTTAAGTTAGAAGAATCACTAGTAAAGACAGCATTCTTTATTGACAGGGGTTATTATGACAGGCTATATAGGCTTTATATAATAAGAGTCTGTTGATCTGTCACTTTGAATAATGTTTAGTATTAAATGCTTAGAGCTGGAACTGACCAGTTCTTTAAATAACTTAAAGTCGAGTGTGAAAAATCTGGAGTACACAAATATTCCAATTCTCTGAACTCTAACTTGATAATAATGCAGCACGTTCAGCATAAAACAATGCAGTATATGTTTAGAACCTATTTTTTAGAATTCTGGTACCTCTGTCTCTTAAAACAAGGCATGCTAGTGGTGTTTTTAAAAATTTGGAACTTGAAATATTGTTTTTAGTCAGAACATAGAATTCCTCAAGGCATGACTACCTCATAGGATAGCAACACAACTGAGTTGTTCGTTGGAAGTGACTGCACTTTTCCATCTTTTCTGTGGTCTGTGTTACTATTTCCAGTACTGCCGATAGCGCCTCAATCACTGCCTTCGAAATGAGAACGAGAGAAAGAGGCCCCATTGGCTTCCTCTGTTAGAATCTGGGAAACTTTTCATATTGCATCTCCAAACATGGGACATTCTGAGGGATGGATGGGCTCGGGCAGACCTTGGACTTGGGCAATTTGAATTTCTAGACAGGTCTAATTCGTCAAAGGGTAACTGGCTCCTTTCGGGCCTCATGGCCCTCAGACATGGAACATATTTTTAACTGTCAGGGAAAATTGTTTTAGTGGTTTCTGTTCTATGTTTCCATTTTAGTTGTTTTAATGAATGTGTCCCTATCCCTAATGTGATGGATCCTAAGACAAGAAAAGCATGAACATCAGGCATCACTGAAGTGGGAAGGCCTCACCACGGAGGGAGGTGCCCAGCGAGCCTCCTGGGAGCTCCTTCCTGTGTCCTCCTGGGATTTGTTCCTCTGGTGTCACCTTCTATTGATCCCCCCACTCCCTAAGCAAATATCGCCTTTGCAGCCCTAGCCCGGCACAGGCGGCTGGAATATTAAACAGATGTTTCCTATATAATGCTGTCAGTTAACAACTGAATTGTTATACTTTAAACTTCTGGATTTGTGTTCAGGTTTTTTTTTCCTTCCTTTTGCTTCTTTTCCTGGCATACATGACCCCATCCCCCCTTCTTATTTGAAACAGCAGCGTCCTTAGCTTGGCCTAGGCTCTGATTTTCCACTGGTCTTGCTCTGGCGTTCAGTGTAGAAAGCAGAGAAGCAGGTAGATGCTCACAGTCTGACTGGGTGTCACACTACCTGTGCCGAATGCCTGAATGTAGGTCATGCAACTCACAGTGTCTCCGTGTTCCTCTGTGCCACTTTCATGTGGTTCCCGATGTGTTTGCACTCTGCCTGAGCTTTAATAGCAGGGTCATTGCATGGGAGCATTACACTGTCCTTATTCATCTGAAGACTCTGGGTGGTTGTAAGGTCTAGCTAGAGTATGACCACAGAAACACGATAATCAGACTTTGGGGTAAGGTGCTTCTGTTCTTCAGAGCTCCCGAAAAAGGTATAGATTCTTGTTTGAGACAGAAAAGAATCAAGGTGCTAAGTGAACTTTTGGTAGTTGTGAGAACCTGATTGCTCGGGCCAGTTGTGGCTACATCTCAGTGGAGTTTCTTATCCATCGTAGTTCAGTTTATGTCTCTGAGATGGAAATAAAATACTCCAGTTTTAGTTTCCTGATCCACAGGGGATAAGAATGGAGTGCCCTCAGAATCTTACATTTCCTCACTTTTTTATTTTGCACTCTAAGAATTCTAAGAATTAGTTTTCGTAACATACTTTTCCCCCCAATAGTGTAAAATAAACAAATTTGAAAGGAAAAGAGTTGGAGATGAGACAAGAAACATAGACAGGCTGAATTAGGGACAATCTGTTTATTTTTACTCAGTCCTGAGGGAACTAATGGACAACCACGTGGGCATTTTAAACCCAGGACTGAGGTGGGGATCGAGGTTAACAGGCAGGCAGGTTGAAGAAGGGACTGTTGTGTCATGCATTATTTTAAATTCCTGAACTGATGAGTGTCTTCCTCTGAAGCTATAGAGTCAGGTATGTGTCCAGTGACAGTGAGTGGCTCTGGCACAGTAGACCAGTTTCTTACCCTCTGATCTCTGTGTCCACCTCTGGAGGAGATTTAACACTGAGGTGTTTAGAGGTGGAAGATTAAACATCTTTTAGAGCAGTATCTGGCACAAAGTACTTATTCAGTTAACCTTAGTTCATTTCCTTCTGTATTGCTACAGGGTCTCACATATTGTGGTTTTAAATAATTAGCAATGCCTATCAGGCAAGGTTCAGGCAATACAAAAGGTGACATGCATGAATTGGGTAATCTGAGGAGCGTTTAATAAAAGAACTGTTTAAAATGTGTAGGGCGAGTTTAAGGAATGGTGCAGTAACATGGGATGGAAGCAGTAGGAAGTCACTGACATCGCTAGGCCTGAAGGAGGGAGGGGCATAGCAGTTCCAGAACCTGGGGACAGAAAACACAGGTGACAGGTACCTTAAGTTGAAGGGACACAAGCCATTTATGGTGACTCCACAGGGAGGTGACAAGGAGACATCTCAACCTTCATTTCCTTCAGCCTCCTAACTCTCGCAGGTGCTCCCCATTAGCAGACCCACCCAGAAGCCAGAGGGGCAAGGGAGCCTACAGGTGTCATCATGTAGGGAGCTCCAAGGCCCAGCACAGGGTGGAGAGCAGGTCTGGATGGGCAGTGGAAGTGCATGCAGCTTGGTTTGTAATGAACTTTCATTGAACTGCCCCCTGGCTCTTAGCGTTTTACCAGCCGGTGTCATGTGCAGACTTCATAGTGTAGATCTCTGGGGCCTGAGTTGAGTTCAAGTTATTGAACAGATTCAGAGCTGCTTTTTTTTGTGTGTGTGTGAAAATTCATGGCCCTCAATGGGTTCCCATTTTGTGTAATGATGTCTTTCCAATTAGGCTCGTATTCCTCCTGGGAAATGTTAGTTTGCCCCTTGTCCCTTTAGTACCTGCAGCACAAGGGTCTCCTTTGAGTCAATGAGGCAGGGCACCTGCACTTCAGGTCCTGCAAGCTCTCTCACTTCTGCATTGCTCTGCTCTGCAGATCCCGAGTGACGTGTGAGAGGGATAGCCCCAAAGTCCTCTTGCCATTCATTTCCCAGATTCCCTGAAGTCTATCTTATCGCAGATCTTATTGCACTTAGACCGTCCATCTCTACTCCCTCAAAGTCCCTTTACAGAATTACAAGTTCACATTATGTCCTTGGCTTTTATTGAAGGTTTCTAAAAGCAATGGCTGTGAGGAAACAGTTTGCACTCTGTGTAAATCTCCCCTGGAAGCTCTATCCATTATGTTGTGTGTTGTCTCTTAGAGCAAGCCCACCTGAGAAATTAACTTGGAGTTCAGTGTTCAGAAACTTCCTTTCCCCCTCGGTGTACCAGCTTGCTGCTTAAAATCAGACAGCGAGCTGGCTGTGTGTTTCTGCTGGTTGTAGCTGATTAGGACAGGATATCATAGTCAGTTGTGATAGCTTTTGAGATAAAACGAGCCACTGCTTCTTCACTGTTTAGCTCTTAGTTCCTTCTCTTAAGAATTGCATGGTTTTATTTATTATATATTTTAAAGCTTTAAGTGGCCTGAGAAGATTTCTCAGCCTAAGATCCAAAAATTTAATACTGTTGCATTTAAAACAGTGAAATTTAAATGAATAATTTTTGAAGAAGACAAAAGGAGACTAAAACATCTAATCAACCAACTAGATAAACTATAAAAATTGAAAAGTACATGAATTTACAAAGATCAATATGCACACAGCAACCAGTCAAATTATTGTTGGCACTGGAGGCTAATGAAATCAATTAAAGTGTTTGAGTTTACAATAAAGCTTTCCATAGTGTCTTAGAAGTCATATTACTTGTCTTGAAAGCAACCAGAAGCATGGAGACTGGCAAAAAGCTTGTGAGACACTCATGCTAGAAGATAGCATTGCCATTAAAAGCATGCCTCAACAAATATTTAATAAGGGGGAAAGCTGGCAATAAGGTCAACTAAAAAAAAAAGAACAGGTTACTCAATTGTATAGCTACATATACAATGCATTACTCATATACATTACATATACATTACTCAATTGTATAGATACATATGTACAATTCCATAAAAACGGGTAGAATACATATACATACCTACACATATATATGTGTGCAAGGGTGAGTGTGTGTATGTGTGTGTGTGTGTGTGTGTGTGTAGCATAGTCCCAGGGTTCAGAAGGAAAAACATGCATGAGCTTCAAGGCTATCCTTGCTGGTTGTTGTTAGCCAAGGTAGTTAATTCCGAACCAATAAAATGCCCTTAGTTGCAGAGTGCCGAGGATGAATTAAAATGACGTATAAAATGGCTAAAACATATCCATCATATCTAACAATTAATAAGAATCTATTTTCTTTTTATTTGTTATTATCATTAAAATAATTGGAAGAAAATGCACTAGCATCTTAATTCATTATATCTTGATGGTGGGATCATAAGACTTATTTTTCTTTGAACTATTCTATTGTAAGCATTTATTACTTTTATAATCTGGGACCCTATTTGTTAATGTTTTTGTTTCATTGACTAAGAAAAACTTGATATTCCTCACACCATCAGTGAAATGCTCTTACTAGTAAAGACAGTTTTTTTTTATTTGGGGCATTTTAATTTTTTTTTAGAATTGAGAAAGGTAAATCAATTCAGGTTATGCATAGCTCCAAACCTTAGGACAGTGATTCAACTGAGACTGCCCTTTTACACCACCTGAGAGCTTTCTGAAGCCTAAGGCCTAGCAATATATGCCATTTCAATTCGAATCTCTCAGTGGTGTGCAGTCAAGTTTGAGACCTGCTAATCCTGGGGGATTTCAGATCCAAGGAACCCCCCGATTATGGAATGTACCACTTCTGTTTCTCCAGACATGAGGCTTGGCCTCCTTTCTTCCAGTGACAGCTGGGTTTATTTTGTTTTTAAAACATTTTTATTGTTTATTTTAGAGAGAGAAGAAGGGAGAGCGAGAGAGAGAAAACCATCAACGTGAAAGGGAAACATGGACTGGCTGCCTCCTGCATGCCCCTTGCTGGGGATTGAGCCCACAAACCATGGGTTTGTTTCCATAGTGCGGTGGGTGAAGGGTGGATGTGTTCATCCTTGGCTTCCCACATAATGGCAGTAGCAGTACCGTGAGAGCTCAGCCATTAGCCAGCACACCTTCGGGGGGCAATTATGGTGGAGTGGCTGGAGGCAGCCCTAGACCATTACCCTGAAAGGACCCAGGGCACTGGTGGCTGTCCAGGTGCAGTTTTACCTGTGTTAAATTGCTAGCACATGCTCAGTGGTTCACATCAGGAAGCCACCTCGCAGGCATGGTAAGACAGATGCGTTACCCCTTGAAGCATTCTCCTAATGCTAGAGATGACAAACGCCTGTGATTTGGAGCCTGTACCATAGATGCTCTTCAGTAATGTCCATGCTTGAGTTCTCTAAACATTTGCTCTTCTGCTTAGATTGTGAGTGTGAATGCTTTTGATCCAAGGTCTCAGGGACAGACTCCATCCCTTCCCTTTCTCTCAATGAATGTTTAATAAGAAGAATAGCCACAGCAACGTATATTGAACAGGGTTATGTCTTATAAGTATACACCGTTGCACTTCTATTCCAAGCTCCAACAGTACAAAATTGAGTGGAATATGGTAGCGACCTGTGAGGGGTTTATAGCATGTGGGGAGACTGACAGCAGTTTCTGAAAAGCCAGTGCTGAAACTCATGTCAGCCCAGCTCTGCTGCGGGAGGCCGGGAAGGCTTCGTGGAGGTGGGGATATTTCTGCTGGTTGGAGAGGGGTGAACAGGTGCTGGTTAGGCAGGAAGGACGTTCCAGGCAGAGGAAACAGTGGAGTGTGCAAAGGTGTGGTGGCTACACAGGGTGCACCCTTTTCAAAGTGCTGCAAATAGTGCATGTGAGAGGCAGGTAGTCACAAGCAGAGTCCCAAGAATGATGCCATATCGAAGGGTTTGGACTTTCACCTAACAACTAGAGGCCCGGTGCACAAATTCGTGCACGGGTGGGATCCCTCAGGGTGGCCTGCAGGCTCATAGCCCCTAGACTTGCAGCCCCACATCCCTGCCTGGCACCCCGCCATGGCCTGGCACCGCCCCCTCACATACTCCACCATCCTGCCTGTGGGCCGATCCATTTGGGGGAGCCCCTCGACAGCCACCGCTGGTCACTGTCTGCAGTGTGATCAGCCAGGCGATCGGGCCCCCACTCACACCTGCCTTGCCCTGGCACTGCCTACTCACCTGTTCCACCATCCCATTGTAATCCTACTCTCATGAGGGCCCATCAGGACCAGCAGCGCCCATTGCCAGTGCTACATCACCATGTTCTGTGCTGTCCCCTGGTGGTTAGCATATGGCATAATGAGCCCTCAAACTCCAGGTTCTAGATTGAACAACTGTCTGAGGAACAATTTGCATATTAGGCTTTTATTATATAGGCTAGGAAATCACTGAAATATTTTAAGCAGTGCACAGAAGTATTTTACCAACCATCAATGGTTCTGTTGACCATTCATGACAAATGCCTGAGAAGAGGCTGAGAACAGTGAGGAGGTTAGAGATGAGGAGGTGAGAGGTGATGCTGCTGGACTAAGACGCTGGCAATGAAGTGGAGAGAAAGCAGCGGAGGGAAGAATTAGCAGGACTTGATGACGTGCTAGGATGGTTGGCAAAAGGGATGGAAGAAGCTGTAGATAACTCCTAGGTTTCAGGTATTAGAATTAGACACAAATAAGAGCAAGACAGAAAACTGATTTGGAAGGTGAGAATATTCTTGTTGGCTGTGTATGCTGACTTTGAAGTACCCAGGTGCCTATAAGGTAGAGATTTCAGGAAATAGCTGGGTATACGGACTTAAACTTCCAAAGAGAGGTCAAGCCTGAATATAGATTCTGAAGTCATCCGCTTCAAGTAATTAATTGACATAGACTGAATAAAGAGAGAGTTTCTTCCAGACTGATAGATTTGTGTTAGAATAGTTTTCAAAAAATTACTACAAAGTGTATTTTAACACTTATTTTGTAGGACTGGTTAAAATTACATAGAGAGCAAAGTAGTTTTATGCTTTAGTATCAGGCCTTGAAAATAATGTATCCAATTTTGAAGATACATGTTTTTTTCTTTTTTGCAAATTGTTTCCAACTTTGACAACTTGCCTACAAGTTTCATTACAATACAATTTTGAAGAGGCACAATGAAACAGCTCAAACTAGAGGCTGTAATGGAAAAAGCAATTCATTCTTAAATGAGGATGATGAGGTTGGCACTGGATTGCTTGAAACAGTGAGTGAATTTAAAAACTGAGTGAGATTACATCAAACTCAGCCAAGCTTTTTGTTCCATTTGAATGGAGTATCTATAATTGAAGATAGGGGGTACAACCAAGAAAGACACATGATGTAAGTAAATTTTACCAATTTTCTGACATATAGTTTCTAATTGACTTATGATTATTCAAAGACATTAAATCAGATTGGTAAACCCAACTAAACTTTTTCATCCTCCCTCCCTCCTCCCTCCCTTCCTTTTGTAACAAATGAGTATCAAAGTTTAACTTCATTAGCTGTAACACTTTCTGAGTTCCTGCCTCCTTATTGAGTATGTTGAGGACATGCAAATCCTTAGGAAAGTGATGAGGAGTTGGAGATAGAGTATATTACAGTGGTCTTGAAATGATTATAGAAAACATTAGTATTTTTAAGGGAGTTTTTTTTTTGTTTTTTTTTTGCTTAGCACTCAAAGTTAGTGAGATATCAGCTAAGTCTAGAAATGCTTTATATGATTTTCATCTTAATGATTTTTTCATGATGAGATATTTCTAGTTTATATTTTCTAATTGCCTAGTTTCTTAATTTTAACATTGTTGTGATGATGAAGATGGAATAATACTATTGACTTGACTGTTTATACTTTTCTATTAAAACTTTATTTCAAATATAGTTAAGTTCACAGATTCATTTCCCACTAACTGATTAGCAATCCAACTAAAAGACATTATGGTAAATAGATAGCAAATTTGGATAGCTTGATAGATTCAATTGTTTCCTTAAATTTTCAGTCCTCTATGATAGAAGCATACATTTACTCTCATGCCAGCCAGAGATCCTTTTCCCCACTTGACTCTGGCTGAGCTGTGTGATTGGCTTTGGCCAACGAGCTATTAGAGAATGTCTCACAAGCAGAGGCTTGACATATGCTTGTGCAGTTGAACCTGCCATCTTGCACTTTGGTAATCTACCACGAGAAGGACATGCCCTGCCCATTTAGTCTGGTCCCAGAACAAACCCCTGTGGTGCTGACCTGTGTAAACCTGCAGGCAGGAACCAAGCCCAGCAGACCTATCACCTACCTGCAAAGTGAGAATAAATCTATTGTCGTAAACCACTCGTTTATGGTGGGTGCTGCCCAGCGTTATGATGACAGTGATGAGTGATACAGAGGCCAGCTAGTGTTGTGATGAAGAGATGGGTCCACCATCCACTGGCTTCATGACTAAGCAATAAGATGCAGGCATGTAAGTCACTTGAACAGTGTCAGTACATAGTAAGAACACAGGACGTAGTCATGGCTGCTGTTGCTGTTCCTAGACAGTAGAGACTGCCTCTTCCTCTGCTCTCCTTGCACCCTGTAGCTTTGCCACATCCTGGCACTGTGACTGTGGAGCAAATCACAATTTTCCTGAGGCTTAGTTTTGTTTTGTGGTTTTTTTTTTTCTTTCTATAAAATGATGACCCTGCCCTGGCTGGTGTGGCTCATTTGGTTAGAGCTTCATCCTCTACACTAAAGGGTCACTGGTTCGATTCCCAGTCAGGTCACATACTCAGGTTAAAGGTTTGCTCCCTGGTTGACATATGGAAGGCAACCAATCGATGTTTCTCTCTCAGATGGATCTTTCCCTCTCCCTTCCTCTCTCTCTAAAAAAAATAGTAAGTCAGTAAATATATATTCTCCAATGAGAATTAAAAAATAAAATAATACATACATACATACATACAATGAGGACACTGACACTTCCCTGTCAGGTTTGTTATGAGGACTACAGCAAAAGTAGGCAGTCAGTTTAAGTCAGTTCAAGCTGCTGTAACAAAATAACCCAGATGGGGTGGCTTAAAATTAACCATGTATTTCTCCTAGTTTTGCAGGCTGGGAAGTTCAAGCTCAGGTACCACTGATTCCAAATCTGGTGAGAACCCACTACCTGGTTTGTGAATGCCACTTCCTAGCTGTATCTTCATATGGTGCAGTCAGAGATCTCATGGCTCTGCCTCTTTTTATAAGCCCATTAATTCCCACATGAGAACCCCACACTCATGACCTCATGACTTCTTCACACTCTGATGACCTCCCAACGGCCCCATCTCCCGTACAGTCAGGATCAGGGCTTCCATATATACACTGGGGTGGGGAGGGCACAAACATTCAGTCCATAGCACGGACCATGGGGAGGTGAGCAGGCACTTAGTAAAAGCAGCTTTATTGCTATGTTCCCTATCCATGCATTTCTTCCCTCCTTTTTTTTTTTTAGCTGAAGCCTCCATTCCTAGTATTTGAGTGCTTACTCTGAGCCAAGCATAACACCTTCCACTTTTCACTTTCCTATTGGTTTCTAGATTTCCTGCTTTTATTAAAAGGAAAGCCACAAGACCGTCGAAGGCAGAAAATGAGAGAATAAAAGTGCCGCAGCTGGAAAGGCACGATATGTAATACTTGTGTATTAAATATATTGATGCTCCTGTGGACATGAAACAGTAACTTTTTTGGAATAAGGGCATTTCTAAAGGGCACAGAGTGGCTAATGCTGAGCCAGTAAAGGCTTTCAACCAGAGGATCGAAAATGATACTGAGGAGAGAGTCAGCATCGGAGTGCATGGAAGGGGGAGGTGTGGGATGAC